>BJBW01005015.1:0-208428 GCA_004320125.1 Scolopax mira
GGTGTCCCTGTGACTGCAGGGGGGTCGGACTAGATGCCCTTTGAAGGTCCCTTCCAGCCCAGATGATTCTATGATGATTTAGTAAATATGGTGAATACCAACAACTTACAACAGCTACTTAGCAACTTTTTGTCTTATTCAACGAGTGGAACATTACATTTGGAAAGCAAGTATTTTCTATTCTGAACTATCTGTTATTGTGAATTTTCCCATGTAATTGCAGGCAGAAACTCAGAGAGAAAGTCTAGAAATCAAATGGAGTTTAAGTGTTCTAGTTTTTGCATGTAACACAAATATCAAGCTCTGTGTATTAATCAAGATATGTATTATTGTAAAATGCCAGGGTCCTGGAGCTCTAAGTGTTTTGAATGAAAACATGGCAATGTCCCAAAAGCTTGCTATGTCTTTGTAGAAGAGGAACAGGAGCTACAGACCAAACCAGAAGTAACACTTAAAAGAGAGTCTGTAATTAAAATCTCTATTTCTGTGGGCATACTGGCAAAGGGAAATTTTAAAGAAAGCTGCAAAAAGGAATAATTAAGTTGCTTGTGCATGCTTACAGATGACTGCTTCATACAGTGAATGCCATCTGGGGAAAATGCATAAAGGTACCTGTTTAGAAATCTAACAAATTCATGATGGGACTGATGTCATGCACTCATTAGAGAAAAGATTTAATGTCTTCATATTCCAAAAGAACCCAAGGTTAAAGGGGAAGTTTTGAAAACGGGAAAAATCAATGTGTTTTAACAGAAAAGGTGTGGGGGGAGAAGAAAAGAAAAACAGAAAGGTGGAATAGATTTTGACAAGAAAATGTACTGGAATATTTAGGTTGATAGCAACATCAATTCTTTTAATTATGTCATGGTTTAACCCCAGCTGGTAGCTAGGACCACACAGCTGCTTGTTTACGCCCACTTCCCACCCTGAGAAAGGTAGGGAGAAGAGGGAGAAAAGGAGAGGAAAGGGGAAAAAAACCAACTCGTGAGTTGAGATACAGACAATACAATAGAACAATATCAGAAGAGGAAAACAACCATAATCTTAATAATAATAATAATGACAGAAGACACTTTCACTGGCTGGTGAGTTGGTACCTTCCCCAGCAGTGATTGTGAGTACCCGTCCCCCAGCTGGCCCCGTTTCTATACTGAGCATGACATTTATGGTATGGAATATTCCATTGGCCAGTCCATCATTGTGCCTAGACTCCTTCTCAGCTTCTACAGGAAGCTGAAAAAAGTCCTTGAAAAATACAAATGTCGCCTGGCAACAACTAAAACAATATGCATTATTGACATTCCTTTCACCCCAAATCTGAAACACAGCAACCACCAGTAAGAAAATTAACTCTGTCCCAGCTGAAACCAGGAAAATCACTGGCCAAGTAATTCTGTCCAACAGGAGAGTGTATTTGCAACTGAACATTTCCCACAGTTTTTGAAGTAGTTTAATATCCATAATGAAAATAGACTGCAGCAAAAGGAGAAAGGGAAGTAGTCATTAATCCTTTTGGGGAAAAAAATCTGTCTTCAATTTTCAGACGATAAATACTATTGTCCGAGATGTGCAGATTATCCCGGAAGTAGGAGTATTCAAAGCTTTATTCTCTGAAGATCACAAGAGAATTTTCTTGTTAATTCCAAGGAGTTATTAACAGTTCTACATTTCTACATTTTCTGAATTAATATGAATATGTCTAAAAAAATCTAGTGAAAGGCAGTAAATTTATTGACTGCAAATTGCTGAATCTTCTCAATAGTTTGAGAAAATGAGATTTATCTCATCCTCAGCATATAAAAGGTACCCAACTACTCTAAGCCTGGTATTGAAGCATATTCTTCAGTGAGTCAAGACTGAGATGGATCTCCAGAGGTTCTTCTTTCCATTTGTTTTAGATTTATATTTTAGGAGTGGATGAACTGCCTTTTGTACATGGTAGTTTCTCTTTGCTACCTAAAGTGAGTGTTTCAGTTAGGTCTTACTTCATTAATCACAGAAAGGGCTTAGCTTAGTTCTTTACCTTTCAGATTGCCCTAAACTGGAGAATATGAATCTGTCCTATGTATAAATTCTACAAACCCCCTCACATATTTTATTTGTTTTATGAAACCATGGTACTTGGAAATACTTTCTCATTTCAAGTATGCTGACACTCACCCCCAATATCATTACTGGCTTGTGACCTGCAGGGCCACAGGAAAGTCACATCACCTAAGTGGAACTAGGAGTAATCATCCCAGGGACCAAGGGTCTTACAGTGAATGACACTGCTGTCAGGGGCTGGACTGTAGGTCAGTCAAGTTCACAATATACATAAGAAACACAGTTTTATCTGGGATCATCCCTTTCAACACTGAGTTCTCAGCACCATTCCATACACAAGCTTGCCTGCTGCTCTTGCTGCCGAGAGATTGGTAGACATATAATCATGGACTTTTTCAGATTAGTGGTGGCTGTAGAGTAACAAACAAAGATCTTGAGCTTCATCAGGTCACTCAGGGGATAAACAAACAGCATGGATTTTAGTGCATATCATACCACATCACAAAAAAGAGGACAGACTTTCACTTTGCCAAATAATATGAACCCTCTTAATCCTGATCTGCAGTATGACTTGGAAGCTTCACTTGTCTCATCACTGTGGACACACTGCCTTATCACTAGACTGTGTCTGACCCCATTGCCTTCACTGGACCTAATCCTGACCCTGACTTTCAGCCTGACTTCCTAGCTGGACCTCAGATCTGCCTCATCATCGCAAAGTTGCCTTATGGTCTGGACTATTGATTGAACCTGGCTACCATCCCTTCACTGATTTTGCTTGCCTCACTTGGGGGTGGTGGGATGAGCCCTGGCTAGCAAGGTCCCTTGTCCTGCTGGCCATAGTATCTCCCTTGGCTCCCTATCCCTTAGGGAGGGCCAGCTCTCAGCATGCCCTGACACTTACACAGAGGTTGAGATCTTGCTCTCTCTAAATTTTCCACGTATAGAGTAACAGAAACCATGTCAACTGGCCTGTGTTTTTCTTGGCAAATACATTTTGGTTTCAGAAGTCTTCATTCTGTCAGGTTGCAGTACAACGAACCAAAAACATCCTGAGAAGTTATTGTCAACTACAGAAGAGGCACTCCTGTAATGATTACAATACAATTTCTCTCATCTGCCTTACCCCCCCCCCAAACAAACACCTAACAGTTAGTTACATCTCTAAATCCTACAGAATAACCTCTATGCCACAATTCAACATAATCATATCCCTTGTTTTTGCAGAAATGTTTGTAAAAAGAAGTGAAAGCATTTAACTTTCTTAATCAACAGCTTTCATTTATTATAACATAGGTGAAGGAGAATGGAAATGTAGGCAGTTTATTCTGATTTACACCTGTTATAAAACTGCCACTTGAGATTAACTTCTTAGAAGAAACTTAGTAGCTCTGCTCCACTGGAGATATGCTTATGATATGAAGTACACCCTTCAAGCACATTCTTTTTCTTCCTATGGCAAGAGATGAAGCTCCTATATAACATAAGAAAGGTACAGAATGCACTCTGTTTGTAGAAATGTACAACTATGTGTGCTAAAGAGCCATTAAAAATCAGGTTTTCCACTGAAATGCACCAAGGAACAGAAGATCAAAAAGTAATACACAGACTCAATGGCAACCGAGCGACTTCTGTTACCACAAAATTGACGATTACATATTGTATAGAATATATTTCAGAAATTTCCCAAAATGAGATTTTTTTTTTAGAGAGGAAGCATTTTTCTTAATTTACATGTGCAGTACTTACTGTAGCTGAATATTTAGTTGCCGTAACTGTGATATGATTATATCCATTATTCTTGCAAGAGGAAAAACTAGAATGAGAAAGTTAAAGATGGATAAGAAGGAAATCAGTTGCAGAGAAATAAGAGCTATATAAACAAATTATAGTCAATTTTGGGACTTCCCCAATACATAACTGACTCATAAAAAGCATTATATATGCACATACATATATGTGTTTATATCTCTTTCTCTCTCAAAATGATACATCTGTCAAAAGAAAACAAAGGATTTTTGAAAGCAGACAGTATCACACCCTAGTAGAAAGTAATATAAATTACCACAAGTAAAAATGAAACATAGAATCTTAGAAGAAAGTTTGGAAAGTGAACCATAAAAAAGATGGAAGTATATTAAAAAAGGAAAGGTATGAGGAATTCAGAGAGTTATCAAGAAGTAATGGAAGATAATTATATCTTAGTGTTCTGACAGAAGCCTTAAAAACTTTACAGTAAATGCCCTGAAAAATCTTTATGCCTGATCAGACTGCTACAGACCATTATATTCACAAAAAAAACTTCATTGTGATTTTCTTCTCCGGAAATATATTTATTTTCTTTTGGGAAAAATTAACTATTTGCATTTATTTTACTAGAAAGATTTAATAGTGTAACGGTGGAACAGACAAGGTTTGAGCAGCTCATTTAATTCTTTAGGCGGCTCTGAAAATCCCACACGAAGTATAAAATTATGTAACACAGCCTTTACTGCGGCCCACGACACTCAGACCACTTACAATTTATAATTTATATCAGCTGTCAGGCTTGGCCTAGCCACTTCGACTAGAGTTAGAACTGAGGATAATTTGGCCCATAATTAAATTACAAACCTGAACTTTATAATAATGTAGTATGCAATGTATCCTAAATAGTGCCACAAATCACATCTCAATATCCTCATAAAGATCCATTTGATGAACTGTATAATGGACTTCTTTACTGATTTTTTCCCATCTAGGCAGTATCTTGAAGGAGGTATATTAAATTTCCTCAGTTGAATGAGAGGCTAGCCTAAAATACTTTGTCAGAAATTATTAGCAACATGTAATCCCCAATAAATTGATGAAGCAAACTACTTTCCAACTTCTTATATCCTCGTCTTTAACAGGGTGACTTTGAAAGCTCCAAAAAGGAGAATGGTGTTATTCAGACTACAACTACGTCTGAAAGTCATTAATTTAAATTCTAGCTGGAAAAAAGAGAAAATAAATCCATTGCATGTAAAATTTTGTTTGACATTTCAAAAAGCTATGACAGATATAAAATCAATAACAGTATTGTGACATATGCTGTCTTCAGGGATGCCTTTCTCATCTGTACATTCTTCAGTAAAGACATATACTGTTATACCTGCAGAATCTGCTAAAACCATTCACTTTGTTGTTTTTTTCAGTAACAACTCCCATGTAATAATTAAAAATATATAGAAGTATTTTAAGGACACATCTCAGTGAAAGCTTTCATTGCAGCCTGAGTCCTTTAATTATATTTTTTTTAAGTGCCTGGAATTTACTGCCTTGCATAATTGGAAAAGAGCCCTGGTGTCCTTTATGTTTCTCTAAAACCTGAATATTTTTTATAACTGGTGCAAGATACATATTACATTGATACTGTCGTGCAGGTGTGACTGACCAAGACTCCTTGCAACGAAGAATCAGGATCGAAGTCAACAACATATTGGTTTCCAAAAGCCTTTCTGTTGGTAGCAGAAATTATTAATTTTTTTTTTGTATGAGAAAGGGAAGAAAACAACTGTTATCAGAAGATATTAGTTCAGAGATTTTTAAGAGACAAGAAATACATGTGCCAAGAGGTCTCACTTTATCAAGTCTCTGATTCAAATGGCTCAAAGCTGCTTGTCTCTACAGACAATTAAGTACATCAGTTAAGACAGCCTGGACATACATAAGGACATATTTCTGTCCTACTATAGGACCCTACTTCCACCTAAAATATGCAAAAGTATTATATAAATACTAACTAGCACACACAGGGTGCCAAAGAGTGATGGTAAACTAGTGGTTTGAGTACTTCCACCTAAACGTAGCGCACTGGGCACTTGGGCAGATGAGTTTTAGCAGGATTTAAAAAAAAGAAGAAACATAAGACAAATAACATCATACATTCTTTAAGCATCACATGAGTAAAGCAATCTTGTTACCAAAAAAGAAGCCAAGGAATCTCAAAGAAAATGACTACTTTTTAGGGTTTAGCCTAACCTCAGTTCTCAGATTCCCTTTAAGCACATCAATAACAAACAGAAGTTTTCTTGATAATGAGTGTAAACAAAGGAAAAATTCAATTCTTAATGAAAAGGCTATTAAACACAAACCTCTTCTATGTCACATTTTAGTAGACTTGTATCTCTGTAAATACTAACATATACTGTCCATAACTAAGTTCATAACTATAACTGTACATTAGAAAATGTCTAATAACTTTTTCCCTTGCAAGAGCTTCAAGCCATTGTCTTATTAGGCTGCAAATTTCAAATTTGTTCCTTTTTCGGATTGATAACTTTGATCTTCTAGCAGAGTTCTAGCTATAAATTTTCATTTTTCTTAGTCCATGCCCCAAACAGATAGCAGAGATGGCATATACTAGTGACACTGACTATATGACAATCAAATAATGTCCAAAAAAAGCCACTAGGATTCTAGCTGCTTGTTTTACAGAAAAAAAATAATATTAAGCTTTCTTCAATAAAACTTTATTATTTGAACAGAGCATGAATTTTCTCATAACTATAACATAAATTTGTGCATTTATTATTATGATAAACTTGTTAACAGCCAGATTCCCTAGTAAATTTAATTTTACTGGATTAGACTAGATGAACAATTTGAGTTTTTATCTACCCATTGTCTTAATAATGGAATAATAGGCTTCGGGAACCATCCATGCTGTGAAAATTAAGTAACATCTTATCCATAGGTTGCATCTAAGGATATTATACTGTAATAAATTTAAATTATTAATGATTGCTGTTGCAATATGAAATAAAACCGTTAAAATCAAATGGCATTAATTGTCTCTGTAGGACACAAAGACAGGCCATGTTTTTCCAAGGTAATTTTTATCAGCATTATGAGTTTGACAGTCCTATAACTTGATGTGGGATGACTTTATTAACTGTTTGAAAAAGATGTTAGGAAGAGTATAAGACACATATTCCATTGGTATGACTACAAATGGCTATGCAAGTTTGAGGGATTTAGGATAGAATGTCCCGTTTGGTGTTTTTCATGAGAGAAAGAAGGTGACACACATTTAACTGCCATTTGCTTGGCTTCTGCCAAGCCACAGAACTCTGGAAGGTTTTGCTTGTTAGAATACTTAAATAGTGTTAGTAATAAAGACAGTTAAACTTGTATGCTTGCTGTATAAACATAACAACATTGCTCATAAAATCCTTCATAACTTTTATGTGACAGTTTAAGAGGATGAAACTAATTAAAGAACAGTTAATTAACTGTTTTATCTTCTTCTTATGGGTAAGAACTAGGCGTCACCAAATGAAATATGGAGACCTGCCTCAACTCAGTCAAAAGCCAGCTTGCAAACACTGTGCATGGGGATTTATTTGAAAAACTGCCTTCCTGGAACAATGAATATAAGGAGAGTATTTTTTTTTTTTTTTTGGTTTAAGAGCTGAGTCACAGTGTATTAAAAAAAAAAAGTGATGGAACAGAATGGAAAGAGTCTAATTAAATCCATGTGTTTAACTTTACCCATTTGCTTTGCCTCACATTTTTATAGTTGAAAAATCCTCATTCCAGAACAAAAATAATGCAAAATTGCCTAACTATGTGCATACCTGTTGTGGTCTAACCCCAGCCGACTACTAAGCACCACACAGTCACTCACTCACTTCCCCACGATAGGATGGGGGAGAGAATCAGAAGGGTAAAAGTGAGAAAACAGTTTAATAGGTAAAGCAAAAACTGTACACTCAAGCAAAACAAAACAAAGAATTCACTGCTTCCCATCAGCAGGCAGGTGTTCAGCCATCTCCAGGAAATCCAGGATCCATCACATATAACAGTCACTTGGGAAGACAAAACACCATCACACCAAACATCCTCCTCCAGCACAAATCCAAAACACAGCCCCATACAAGCCACTATGAAGAAAATTAACTCTGTCCCAGCCAAAACCAGCACAATGCTCCAGACAATATGCATGCTAAATATAATCTCTGCACAATTATAGTTTTACTGATTAATTTCTTTCTTAAAATTTTTTCCTTAGTTGTGATTAATCTTGGCCAACTACGCCGCTGGAAGGGTGTATTTGTTCTGTGAAGCACCTGACAAGCACAAGAGGGGTAGTATAAAATAATAATAATTGATCAAAAGTACTAACATTTACTTTTGGCTTAGCAAAACTGCCTGATAAATTATTCCCCTTAGTGTTTCTCTATTATTGCAACACAGTACCTTGAAAGTGATATATTGGCACAAGCCATTGTCTTCTACCACAGTGCAATTAGGAGATCCTTTTAAACAGCTTTATCGTATGCATACATAGGCTGATTAATTTTCTAATCAAATGTTCCAGGAAATCATTAACCATGACATTAAACAGTGTTGTGATAATTATACTCTCCACAAAGAATTCCAATATAAATTTACAAAACATCTATAGAAATGTGCCAAAGGACAGTTTAATGTATGCAAAGAATTACAGCACCTTGACCCTGCTGCTCCCCAGTGTTAAACCCAAGTCCCACAAAGGTCCAGTTTGAATTCTGCAGCGTTCCACCAGAGCTTCATGCAGTGGTAGTCATTACATTTCACAGGTCACTGCCTGTGTCAGTCACACTGAAGGACTGGGATTTTTTATTCTTTTGATGTCATCGCATTGGAATGAAAGGCCCTCAAATCACATAGGAAAAATGAATGCTGAAAGTTGGAGGGAGCATTTTATATTCCCTGCATTCAGACAACACAAACTGACAGAAAGAATATGGAAACCCGAGTATCCTTCTTAGTGAATGACAGAAGAAAAAAAAGAAACTTGTTCTGTTTTAGAAAATATTTGTTTAGAGATATAAATGTTCTTTTTCTTAATGTTACCTAACATTGAGATGTGGAAATAGATTTTCTTCTATGTAAGTCTCTAGTTTGCATGAGTATTCTAACTACTGTTAATTTGAGACAAAGATAAGTGCAAGATATTGATCGCAGTAATGAGAATTCACTTTCTAAAGCATATACAACTGGTTGGTCTACAGCATAATGAAATCTCTATTTACCTGTGTATTTCCCCATAAACTGCAAAGTCTTGTGAGTCTTTGCATTACAGAAACCAATAGCTTCAATTAAACAAATACAGCATGTAGGCACACCTGTGGTTTTGGCCTTGCTTGTACAGTTAGCAGCTCCTCCACAGAGACTGTTGGTCACAAAAAAATCCTGCCTGAAGAGATCAATGGAAATACTGCCATTGTTTTGAGTAGAGCCTATGTCTCCCCGTTATTCTGCTTTTGTAACCCAGTACCAGCAAAATGGTATAAAGTAAATGTTATAAAAGTATTAAAGATATATAAATACATCTTTTATATAAAAGATATAAAATATTAATATTATAAAATAGTAAATTTAATATAGAACTATATAAAAAACAGGTCTCTGAATACATCACAAATTTGTATAGACATAGATGAACCAGTTTTCATCTGTGAAATAGGGACTCCTTTGTAGAGAACTGAAATTTTTAACCAAACCAGGTTTTGTAAATTGGCATCCAGTTAGGCCAAACCAGCGATGGACACATCTTGTCCTTTGTCTGGGAGTGATCAGATGACAGAAGCAAAGAACAGCAGTGGTTGGAAGGGACCCTTGGACATCATCTAGTCCAAACCCACTGGCTGAACCAGGTTCACCTTTACCACATTTGGCAATGAAATAAAACCTTCCTGAGGGGGGTGAAGGTGTGCCTTAACCTCTTAGATTAGATAGAGCTGATTTTACCTCAGAACACGGGGTTTTACTCATCTTCCACAGGCTGGACGGGGTTTGGAGTAACCTGCTCTAGTGGGAGGTGTCCCCTCCCATGGCAGGGAGTGTTGGAACTCGATGATCTTTAAGGTCCCTTTCCAACCAAGATCATTCTCCGACCCTATCTTCTGACTGTCACAGAGCCGTTCTACCCCGGCAGAAATGGTTGCGGGGGGAGGAGGCAACACCTCGCTCGCTCACTGCCTCTGCCAGAGGGGACGTTAATTTGGCGGCTCACCCACTGATCGCTGACAGGGGAACCGCCCTGTCAGGGCGGGCCGAGGCCGCCGCAGCTACGTGGCAGCAAGAAAACTTCCTGGGCCCAAAACAAGACGCCCAGAAGCGCTGAAGAAAGCCCACATGCACCCACAGACCCGCCACAGAGATTAGCCCCGTGCCCGGACTGACACCGGCGCCCCTCACCGCCCGCTCGGGACTACGGATCCCTTCGCGCAGCCCCGTCTACCCCTGCGGGCGAGGCAAGGGCCGCCCTCCTCCCTGGGATATGTAGTCCAGACTGCACCAGGTGCGGTGACTGGATCTCCCCGGCGGAGGCCGGCTGGTTCACCGCAGATTGGCATGAAGCCAGCCAATCGGAAAACGACATTCCTCCCTTGGCGGCGTGGATTGGCTAGCGGCGGGCGGGTCGGGGGCGGGACCCGGCTGTGGCGGGACGATTCGGACGACGGGACGTTCCTGAGTTCTGACAAGGCGCCGGCGAGCGGCCGTTGGGAGCGCGCGCCCTCGCCCTCTCTCCCCTCCTCGCTCCGGGCGTCGCCGGTGCCGCGGCTGGGAGTGGCTGCCGGGCGCGGAAGGCGGCGGCGGCGCCGGGATTAGAGGCTCCTCGCTAAATCCTTTGCCGCCTTGACGCGGTGGCGGCTTTAGCCCTGAGGTCCCTCCTTCTTCCCCGCCCGCTCGAGCCCAGCTAAGCCGCGCTAATCGCAGGCGTCCAGCTCGGGCAGGGCCGCCGGGCCTGGGCCCGATCCCGGGCGGCCATCTACTCTCCCGGCCGCCGTTATGGAGCCACGGCGGCCGCGGCAGTCTTATCGTGCGCCATCCTCGCCGCCGGGTCGCGGCGGGCGGGAGAACAAGGGTCTCCGTCGGAAGGTCCCGCTGGGAGCCGGGAGCGCCGGCGGCCCCGAGGAGGCGGCGGACGGCAGGAAGCCCAAATTCGTAAGTACAAGTTGACCCCAAGCCGCTTCCTACTCCGGCTGGAGCGGCCTGAGGCGTGGGCCTGTCGGCGGCCCTGCCCAGCCTGGACTATGGGGCCCCGACCGTGCGACCGGTCCGACCGCTCCCCATTCCATTTCCACCTGCCTCCCCCTGGGGCTTGTCACTGACCTGCACCCCCCTGAGAGCCTGGGGCGTCCGGTCGCGCCTCTTCATCGTAAAGTTTTATTTTCTGAACTCGTAGTTTGACGGCTAAAGGTGCGAGGGGAACAGAACAACTTCAGCTCTTAAACGGTCTCATTTTTATTTGAATTGGATTAATTAATTAATTTGTTTTACTGATGTACACTCTATAGTGAAAAGCTGAGCCTTTGAATTCTAGGGGCATAGGAAAGTTCTCCTCCTTAGCCCCGCTTTTCCAAAATTTTGGCTAGCGCACCAATAAACTGGTAGACTTCAAACAGCTAATAGTTGCCCACAAGATAACTTGTCCATAAGTTGTGCTATAACTAAAAAAATACCCAGGAGTAACCATTTTTTGCCTGAATCTTATGAAATTTGCAAGGAAATTTGCAGAATATGATGAACACATATTCTGCAGGTCTTGTATCTACCACATGCTGAGCAGATGCAATCCCATGCTCGTATTTAGGTGATGCATATGTTAAGTTTTTGTTTATCTGGCTCTGAGCCCACCTGCGCTGAGCTGTATTATGTGCTTACAGAATAGCTACTGTAGTAAATAACATACTGTAGATTCTTGATTCTGAGGCCTCTTTGTGCTCTATTCAGTAGATGAGTGTCTGGCACTTGAGTACAGATCGAAAAAGGTGTACCGTGCTTCATATGCAGCTCACTGAAGTTGGCCAATAAGCAATGTCAAACTGTAGGCTAGCCACACCCATTGTGGAAGGTCACAACTTGCTCCTGGCATTTCTGTTCCCTGGAATCCTTTTCATATCGTGGCTGCACAGATTGCTGTTTGAAACAAGTCCTTGGGCCTGCTTTTGCATGTTAGAATGGGCATATATGAAACTGTGTCCAAGAGCTGTTTGATTGTCTTCATAACTGGCCACATATCTACTGGAGGTGCATGCATTTTAGTCATTCAGGTGACATGGCTGGGACATACAGGGTGCCTGTTTAAAACCTGTATAGTCTGCCCAGTCTAAAAGGTTGGATAACGTTACTTGCATATGACTTGATGGTTGGACTGATCCTGTGGTGAGTGGGAGGCATGGATTTATGCATGTTTGAGATTGACATCACTGAGTCAAGAGGTTTTACTTATTATTGTTACTTTAACTGCTAAGTTAATAGGATATTGCAATAATTTTCACTTTTTTTTTCTAGCCATGTGTTAAGCAGAAATAGGGTGTTACCATAGTGTTCGCTTTTTTTCCTAACCACATACTAAAATAGAAATACAATAATTTATAGAGAGTATAACCCTGCCAGATCTGTGATACAAGCCTTTGAGATTTTTTTTCTTAGATGAAGTCTGATTGGCCTTTTAGTGAAAGAAGTCCTTTTTGGTGCAGGTGAGCTTGTTTGATATATGTCTAGGCTTCCCATGTTAGGGAAGGGTGGTTTTAAGCATATGCATCTGACTGACTTGTTGAGGTCACAGTGTTGATTGTTTGACCCCGCTACAGAAAATTAAGGGAGTTGAATTTGGGTGTCTGACTTGGCTTTTTATCATCATGTGGGTGTGATTTTTTTTTTTTTCATATTTTATTTTGTTCTGTCTATTCTCCCTGCCAAGTTGCTGAAACTCTTTAAGCAGGGATGACCGAAACTCTTCTTAATTCATGAGAATGCCTTGTTAAATTGCAAGTTTAAAGAGCATTTTACCTTAGACAGTAGTCCTGTTTTTCATCTTTAAGTAATCTCTTAAAACAAAGATCTCTCCCTGAGATGTTGAGAGGTGATGGAAGAATGAACTTGTACTGTGTTCTAGGTATGCCATTATCTCAATAAGTGACTTTAAGAAGAGGGAGAGATGAATATTTCTTGAAATAATCTTGAATAGAGCTTAGGACTTTGTCTTCATGTAAACTACTGTGAGGGATATAGTTGACAAATGTGATCTCCTATAGAGCTGCAGACTGCTCTATGCCAAAAACCTATGGAGCTGCTGTATCTGCTATAACCTTTGAACTGTAATGCTTAATTCCTGGCTTGTCATGGTTAATAATTTCTGGTGAAGAAACAAACAGTGGTACAGGTAGAATTACTTTAATAGTTGTAGATATCCACCAGCTGCTTTGATTGGGGTAGTTTGTTTGAAGGGTGCTATGAGATGTGCTTATCTTTGTGTTGCTTCATAAATTTCTGCCCTAAGGTATTCCAATACAGGATATTTATGTCAGCTATTAAATCTAGAATTGCTAAGGTCTCCTTCTTATCTATGTCTTGGAGTCTTACAAGACTGGTTTGTTTTTTTGGGGGGGAGGAGGTATATCTCCTTCCCAAAAATGGAGGGGGATGGGTTGAGTGCATGCTCAGTAAGTCTGTAGATGATATCAAGTGGGGTGGGAGTGTTGGTCTGCTTGAGGGTAGGAATGCTCTGCAGAGGGATCTGGACAGGCTGGAAGGATGGGCTGAGGCCAGTGGTATGAGGTTGAACGAGGCCAAGTGCCAAGTCCTGCACTTGGGTCACAACCCTATGCAGCACTGCAGGCCTGGGGAAGAGTGACTGGAGAGCTGTCTGACAGAAAAGTTCCATTTAAATATGAGGAAAAACTTCTTTATGGTGAGGGTGATGGAGCACTGGAACAGGCTGCCCAGGGAGGTTGTAGAGTCCCCTTCTCTGGAGATCTTCAAGACCCACTTGGATGCAGTCCTGAATGATGTGCTCTGGGCAACCCTGCTTTAGCAGGGGAGTTGGACTAAATGATCTCTAGAGGTCCCTTCCAACTCTGACAATTCTGAGTTTCCGTGAAAAGGACCTGAGGATGTTGGTTGACTGTTAGCTGAATATGAGGTGACCATTGGCCAACAGCATCCTGGCCTGTATCAGAAATAATGTGGTGAGTAGGACTCAGGAGGTGATTGTGCCCCTGTACTCAGCACCGGTGAGGCTGTGCCTTGAATACTGTGTCCAGTTTTGGGTCCCTGAGCACAAAAAAGACATTGAGGTGCTGAAGCATGTTCAGAGACAGGTGGTAAAGCTGGTGAAGAGTCTAGAGCACAAGTCTTATGAGGAGAGGCTGAGGGACCTGGGATTGTTTAACTTGTAGAAAAGGAGGCTGAGAGGAGACCTTACTACAACCTCCTTTCAGGTAGATGTAGAGAGTGACAAGGTGGGCGTCGGTCTCTTCTCCTAAGTTACAATTGATAGCATGAGAGGAAACAGCCTCAAGTTGCACCAGGGGAGTTTTAGAATGGATATTAGGAAAAATTTTTACACTGAAAGGGTTGTCAAGCATTGGAACAGGCTGCTCAGGGAAGTGGTGAAGTCACTATCCCTGGAGGTATTTAAAAGACATGTAGATGTGGAACTTAGGGGCATGATTTAATGGTGGACTTAGTAGTGCTAGGCTAATGGTTGGACTTGATGATCCTAAAAATCCTTTCCAACCTGAACGATTCTGTTCTAGTCTATCTATGTTGACTTGATGATGTCTAACTCTTCCTGTAATACATTTTCAATATACTTTTATTAATTTAGTTTTGTGTCAGAACACAGCAAACTTCCTTAACCCCTCTAAATTCTCTGTAATCCACTCTTAGATGTAGGTTGTTAGCTTTTCAATGTTTGGACTACTTAGTGCCTGACTTCATGTCACCTGAATTATGTTTTTGATCTCTTGTGCGCTTGTCAAATGTGGATGAAATTGGCCGTTAGAATCAGTCAACTCAAGTCATCCAGATAGTATTAGCCTAATTTTCCTCAGTGCAAAAGGCTTGAAAATACATTCCAGGTTGGACCTTTCTAATCAATGCAACATATTGATCTCTCACAGCAGATATGCTAATCTGAAAAAGAATTTGATGCCCTGACAAACCTTGAGGTAAAATTGGATTGCTGGTTGACAAAGTTGACATAGTTAACATGTAGCTCTTTTTTCTTTTCTTTTTTTTTTTTTTTTCTTCCAAAGAAAATTCTTATTTAGCAGGAGGGAAATCTCTCTTTTTAAAGCCACTTTATCTAGAAGGGGAGAAAGAGTCTTTGGGCTAAACAGTTATAGCAGCTGATTTCAATCAAACGTGATCTTGAAGTACTGCCTTTCTGAATAAGCTAGCTTCTCAGAAAAGGGAATGAGTTGCAAGTCCTCGGTTCTGTCTGTTTTTTTACAGAATCATTAAAAAATTTTCTTTTAAAGAGTTACATTTTGAAGCACATACCAGCTTGGCTTTGTTCAGCAGGTCCAAGGGTTTGGAACAGTTGGACCCTTAAAAGGATAAAAGGTATTCTATGGTATTGTGGTACTTCAGCTCTTAGATTCACCCTTGAGGGTTAGAGCTTGGTAAAAAGAGGAAATGAATTGAAGGAAAGAGTTTATACCTGTTTTCTGTGTAAATAAATAAATAGACTGAGCAGGAAACTTTTGAAATCTGCTGGGGGATGGGGTAAAAGCAATTGCTTGCCACTTCTTCTCCTTGATATTTTTTTTTCTCTTTCCTTAGAAATGTTTGGAAATCCTGAAAGTGAGTGCTAGATTACATGACTTGTAGTTGCCTTTTATTGGGACTACGTTTTGTAGACACTAGGCCTCAAAAGATAAGCTTCAATTACTAGCTCAAGTTAGAGGTGTTTCTGTTAACTTTAGTATACCATTGACCTGTCTTCAGTGACTTTCAGGTTGTGTTTTTGATTAAGTTTTTTATGAAATTTATGTGAGTCAAGAAGGCTTTCTTGTTTGCACCAATCTGTTAAAACTAGACAAATTAACACTTGCATTTAATGGTGTCTGTAAATCAAAGAAAGATATAGTTAAGAGCAAAAGCACTTCCATTTCTCTGGCACGGAGCAGAAAGGTAAGACCAATCTGTGTCAATATCTTTAATTACAAAGTGACTGAATTATTGCTGCAGTTATGCTGCAGTGTAAGACCTTGAATCTAAATTAGTCTTTTAAAGAAATGATTGCTGAACAGATGTTACCTAAACCACTTTATTGCAGCTTTGTAAAATTGTAAATTCCTCATGCTGTTATTTTTGTTGGCATGAATTAACACTGTGGGTTGTGAAATTAAATTTTAGTGCTGTATTGTAGCACTTTGTTATATAATCTTACCTGTAAGCACCAATTTTGAGTTTAACTCATCAATGTCTAAAGAATATCACTGTATAGAAGCTGTCATGTTAAGATAATTTTGCCCCTGATTGCTTTTCAGACTGCTTTCCAAGCAACAGAGAGTGTGTGATAAAGCTATTAAATAAATGCTGAAGAAGTATATTGGAAATTAAAAGTAAGAAATGCTGTGGGGTTATACAGCGCTTTCTAAATGGTGCTTACAGACTGAGGTAGCAAAATTACTGATGGAATATTGTGACAAAGGAGAACCTAAAGTAATAGCATCCACTGTAATCAGTGGATTTACATCTCTCTGAGTCCACAGGTTTCCTTGCAATCCCTACTTCAGTCTTATGGTTGTGCTTCTGCTGGAGAATAGCCTTTGGGGATAGAAAAGCTACTGTTGAATTCTTTTTGGTGGAATTAATAGCAGTGTGTGATGAGTTCTTTCTCTCTTTGTAATTTGAAAAGGTACAGAGGGGATTGGGTGATTATATGTACATCCTTAGTCTTCATTTATCTAGTTTCAGCATTCAGGCTTAAGTAGCCAGTTCTAAAACTCATTGCTTAAACTCTCACTTCCCTCCCCCCCCTTTTTTTTTTCTTCTTTGTTTCTCATAGCTATATGTAGGCTTGAAGTTCCTCCTAATGTATCGAAGAAGCTATCCATGTGTGTGGTGGTTGACAGGTGGGGTGGGTTATATGTGGTGTTCTTTATTTTCTTCTGCAAGGAAGGCAAAAATGAAGATCCAAAAAGAGTTTAGATACCAGGCTGTGAGATTTGACATTTTTTGGAAATTGAAGTACTTCAATGTGGTGAAAAGCCTGCATGTGCGTGTTTAGCTGCCCGAGAGCCTGTTACTTTGCCTAAAAATCCTTTCATAAAGGCAGAGGTGTATTGCACCAGAGCTGGGTGTTTGTCATATCTTCTAATGCCACTTAAGATAAACAAATCAGACTTTCTCTGCCTCTTGGACATACTAAGAATTCCATCCTGCCAGGCATGATCTGAGGTCACGTATCAAGCATGTTGTTTTCATTCAGAAACTTGGATGAGCAACATCACTGTGCCTACCCGCTAGTGAAAAGAGCAGTTGTGGAGAATGGAGATGCTTCCCCTTTCGGTAGCGTGCCCAAGCTTTTTTAGGTGATACAGACTATCCCCTGTATTGCAGTAGGGTATTCTGTTCCAGACCTTACTGAGCTGTGGTGCTGGTGGAAAAAATGCTCAATATGTGAGACCAGAGTCCCATGTGAGAAGGTGGCGTTTGCCTGCATTCTGATCCTTGGTTTGCTTGGTCTGCTTGCACTGTGTTAGATTGCATATGTGTATTTATAAACAAAATTATAAGATAGAGAAATAAATGTAATGACACAAAAGATCACTGTGGAGCCAATTAAGTGGCATTTCTCATTTCTTTGCTTCGTTTTACTGTCTCTACCCAGAGTTGACTGTAGTAATTCTATGGACAAAAACTCTACTCATTACTCTGTCTTGCAGATTAACTTTCAGTATGTGCTACTATTTGGATATGCAACATAAGATCGTCCTATTCTGTATGACAATAAGACTTTTTAAAATGTGAATATATATGAAACATAGTATTTGGCTTACTTCTGGCTGGATGGTGCAGAAGTTGCATCATATGTGGCTTCATCGCATGACTTTTTCCAGAGACACAGTACTTCCTCATCCTGTGAGAAGTCATCTTGTTGGCTGTGCATGTGAAGTGAACCTCAGCTGTTAAGTACTATTGTATCCTTCAATTTCTGTCTTAAGACTGAATCTTTGTCTCTATCTTTGCTATTTTGAGATCAGTTCTTTTGACAGCTTGTCAAGAACAGTGTACCATACACTGAATGTATGTGTATATCCTGTGTCCAGTGAAATAAGTTGTTTAGCAGGATGCCTGAGGGACATCATCTTCAGTAGAGGCCAATTCCATGTCAGATTGCTCACTTTATTCAGTAATAATACATCTCTACACTACTTTTTTTATTGTGACTTGACTTTAACTGATCTGCTTCTGTTTAATTGGTAAACAAAACCATCTCTTCTTCCATGACCCAGACTGAAAAGTTATTTTGGAAAATGTAATTTCAAAATGTTAGTTGTTTATAAATGTGTTTGTACAACTGAACAGTAGGCAATGGTGGTGCTTCTGCTTTTCTAACTGTAGGTGCTACTGATAAATCTGGACTTCTAAAGCATCCTAATAAACTCTTTAATTGCTTCATGGTTTTGTATCTCTTCAACAAGAAAACAGGATGTCAATGTACTTAAAATATTGTTAATTTGTTTTTTAATTTTGTATATGTTTACTACATAACAAACAGACTAGAGGGCTACTGGTACATAGCTCCTATGTTTTCAAAAGCAGTAACTTTATTATTCTGGAGTAGTTCATGGAAGGTACAGAACAGCATATTAATATTTTCATCCACTACAAAACAATATTCTGTAAGCTTATATCATGCTTTTAGCAGTAACTGAGTATTACAGGAATATTACTTATACCAGATCTATTTACTTGCAGGCCTATGTTTAAGGCAACCTATTCATCTGAGCAGAACATGTCTGTCTTCTGTGACATCATATATCCAGGCCTGAAAATAGGAATATGTTCTTGTGGTAGTGAAGCATGCCAACCTCTACTTAACTGTGGTCTAATTGGTTTTTTTTTTCTTAGGATTAGAAATGTGTTTGTTTTGTTTGTTTGGCCAGGCAAGAATAAAAATATACACTTGTTCATGAGTCACAGCGTACCTCTAAGTAATCCAGTGTGATAATATTTTTGTTAAGGCCACAAGTAATGTTCAACATGCTACAGAAGACCAGAAAAGTTGACAGCTGGTTTTGCTTTGTACAGCCTTGTCAGAAGAGAAGGACTTGGTGAGGGAGAAGGAAAAAGATCACCCCTGTTCACATGTTTTAACCAACCCCTCTGGCTGAGAAGTATTGTAACATAAAGTTCACAGAATAAGTCTTTTGAGATGTCTTAGTGCAAGTCATTCAGCCCTTTAGAGTGCTAAAACATCCAGAGATTAGATTGTAGTTTGCAGGGGGTTCCTACTCCTTTATAAAGCTATATCCAAATGCAATGTCACTGGTGTTGATGGATCAGTGCTGGTTAAGTAGGTTCACTTTCTTGAATCAGTTACTTTTGAACCAGACCCCACAACATTGTCTGAAAGAGGTCTTATGTTGGTATTTTTATACTTCTGTACTGTAGGTAGGCAGTAAGCTGAATACTTTGGAGACTCATATCTGTATATTGAGTTTCTTATACCATTATGGTATCCTTAACTGCTTGCAGAGTAGTCTTTTTTCACTAGTTAGTCAGATGACCTGGGTCAGTGAGGTGTTATGACATACAAAATGGGGAACTCTTCACTACTTAGCACAGTAAATTCCAGTGCTGAATTTCACAGCTTGATTGAAAGGTACAACATTGGCTTGAGCTATACCATTAACTTTTGACTTTTTCATAGCACAAAACCTGAATCTGAAAAATATTGCCTGGATTCTGTGAATAAAGACAATGGTCTTGAACAGAACAGTTGCAGAACATCTAACACCTGTTCCTAAGTGGAAATGAACCTGGTGGTGTCCTTCTTGTGTCTATTTAGTGGATGGACATGATTTTGACAGAAATCTTGAACTTCCACTTTAAAGTATGTAATGCAGATTTTCCTTCTAAGCAGATTACTCAGTCTCCTGAATTAGAGGAGCTTCACAATGGTATCTGTACGTTGCTTAAGGCTTAGTGATTTAAGTTGTGTGTATGAAAAAGGAATAATTTTTATGTTCTTTGCTACTAAGTTGCAGTGCAAAACCATATGTTAGTGTTTTCTCCTCCAATTTTGATCACTTAAGGATAGAGGTATTTTATCAACACCTTCCTAAATGTAAAGTCGTGAGCTCTTGCAAATGACAGAAATTAATGCTTATGCTGTCCTTGTAGCTGTTTAGCA
The DNA here is from genome assembly GCA_004320125.1 of Scolopax mira. NCBI lineage: Eukaryota > Metazoa > Chordata > Aves > Charadriiformes > Scolopacidae > Scolopax > Scolopax mira. Next base: position 20,219 of record BJBW01005015.1, read on the forward strand.
GAGTGGGAAGAACAAGTCATAAAACCCCACTGAGTAGTGCAAAAGTCTGATCTATCTCTGCAGCAGGTGAACACCAATGAGGTCTTCATTGTCCTGACAGGATTCAAATATTTTCACTTGGTTTTTGTTTTCATTTATTAGAAATCCTCATCTATTAGAACATGGAATGGGTTTGTCATAAAAGTTCAGTGCTGACCAAGGTCAAATCTTTTTTTTTATTATTGGTGGTAGAACTCGCATTCCGTCACCTAGTACTGAGTGTTCCCTCACACTTCACTTGTGGGTATTTTTTTTTTTAACTTCATAACCTTCATCAGATGCTTCTTTTTCAAAGTTGAGCTATAATGGGATAGTATTTGACTTAACACAAACTGTTTTTTCAGTTCTGAGGGAAGAGCCAGAGAAGAAGTCATAACCAATGCTATCTAAGTATTGCTGCCTTCTTGAAGGCAAAGCAAGAGTTTTCAAATCTGATTAATTTGTTATTAACAGCTACAGCAATTACAGTTGCTGTAGCTGCTGTTGAGCTTTGTATGCTAGGCAGTAAGATAAACCTAAGAACAGGATGAGAATCTATTTCACGAAGTATGTGACTTGACATCCTTCCCACTTCCCTGCCAAGGCTGTTCTCTGCCCCTTCCTCCCTAGAAACAATAAATGGGATCCCTGCAGCACCGACTCACTAGTGGACAATATTCTTCAGTGCTTGCTCTTTGGTTTTGTGCAAGAGCTGTGTGTTCTAGGACTTGCTGTTTTTGTCAATGGATGTTATTACTATAAATGCTGATGTCAGTTTCTACTCATAACTTGGTGCTTCGCTTGCTACATAGTCATTGCTTGAGACTAGTCAACAGTCTGAGTTGTTGAAGTGTTGCAGCTTGGCAGATAGTTTTGAAATGTTGAGGAACTCCGTCTTCTTCTGTTGAGTTTAAAATCTCTGGACCAATTTCTTGGTGGTGTCCCTACAGGCATTTTGAGGAGACACAATTCTAGTAGCTGAATTATAAGCAAGCCTTCATTCTGGTATATTTAGCTATAAAATATATGATAAAATACAACTTGTTTCAAGATATGCTTGATTTATATTTTTTTGCATTATTGTCTTGAAGGATCAGATTACAGATAAACTGTTTTTTAAAATCTGTACTGTATTCCTTGTATAACTTGCTGTGCACTGTAAGCCAACAAAGTATAACTTGCCAAGAAATTATTACTTCATTTCAAGTGCTGTGATTCATCACTGTTTAACTTGCATCTTATTTTGAATAACAGTAACTATAACTGACACTTGCTTTTTTGTTTGGGTTTTTTGTTGGTTTTTTAATTGCACAACTGTGACATGACTGGTTTCCTGTTTGATTTACAGCACTTAAATATCAAGACACTGACAGATGACGTGGTAAGACAACTTAAGTTTTGCTTTGGCTTTGCTAAGCGAATAACCTTATTGCTAATGCAATAGAAATAATGGAAATAACCTTATCAATACAAGAAACGGTCTTAATTGTGGAGTTAATGTGCAAACTCTCACTAAACTGTTAATTATCTGTACAATACTCAGTGCAAGTAGCAAAAATCTATGGATGGCTTTGAAGTGTGCTCTAATCACGGGTAAATGAGCTTAACACTGGTAATTGTGCGAGTTCACATGTGGTATTGTTAAGATACCTGCAATTGCTTGTTTAACGTTAAAGTTACTTAGGCTGCATGGCTAACTTAAAATACCAGGTTTAACAAACTAACAGTTGCTTGTAAAACTTCTTAATGCTTGCTGTACAACTCTCTCTTGACTAGCAGGTAAGGTTCTATATCACAAAGCAGATGTTTTTTCCTGGCTGTTGAAGTTGTGCGTTTCATTGTCTGTACTATTCTTCTGCAGGTAAGTTTCTCTTAAAGTGGATCATTCTATAATGTCTTTGATTTTTCTCTGGGAAGTAATATTCTGTAGGCATCTAAAGATCAGCTGTTATGACTTCAGTGCTATACAGAGTTCTTGCTGAAGTACTTCTGTGTATAACAGAGCTTAAGTGTAGAGAGTTTAACATCGAACAATGTGCAAAACACTTGTGCTGAGAACCTTTGCTGTTCCTACCTTAGGATCCAATGATCTTGTTATTGTTGATAAGGTGTGCAAATCTAGTCTTGAGCATAATGCCTCCACCTATCATTCCTAGCCTGATTTAAATCACCTGCTATTTCTTCAGCAGAATTTCATCAGCTGGAAATGGTTACTAAGAAATTTGAATCCTATGGGTTGATTATACAGTATGATTCCATAAACTTATGCTTTATCTCAGAGATCTGAGGAAATGTTTGTGGTACTCTCAAAGTGAAAGAGTTTTTTGGTAACCAGAACTTAAATTTGGTAGTATCAAGTAAGGATTATAGTCTGGATGTGTTAGATCTTGCTGTTTTTGTGGGGTTTTTTGTTTGTTTGTTCAAGAGGCTAGCTTGTGCCTTGTTGCACTTCTCATTTCCTTGGCCTATTTGACTTCTCTAACTTGTAGAGAGAGTTGGGCAGAGAAGAACCTGATGAAATTCAACAAGGGCAAGTTGGTGCTGCACCTGGGGAGAAATAACTCCCTGCACCAGTACAGGTTGGGGGCTGACCTGCTGGAGAGCACCTCTGAGGAAAAAGACCTGGGAGTCCTAGTAGACAACAGGATGAGCATGAAGCAGCAATGTGCCCTCGTGGCCAAGGCCAATGGCATCCTGGGGTACATCAGGAAGAGTGTGGCCAGCAGGTTGAGGGAGGCCATCCTGCCCCTCTGTTCTGCCCTGGTGACACCCCATCTGGAGTACTGTCCCCAGTTCAAGAAGGACAGGGAACTGCTGGAGAGGGTACAGTGGAGTACGAAATTGTTACCTATTACAAACTGTTGCCTATCCTTCATGACAGTAACTTTGTAATCTTGACTACAAAGATGATTAAGGGCCTGGAGCATCTTCCTTGTGAGGAAAGGCTGAGGGACTTAGCTCTTTTTAGTCTGGAGAAGAGAAGGCTAAGGAGGGATCTGATCAACCCCTATAAATGCTTAAAGGGAGGGTGTCAAGAGGATGGGGCTGGTCTTTTCTTAGTGGTGCCCAAGGACAGGACAAGAGAAAACGGGCACAAACTCGAACAAAAGAAGCTCCATCTAAACATGAGGAGGAACTTCATTACGGTGAGGGTGGCAGAGCCTTGGAACAGGCTGCCCAGAGAGGTGGTGGAGTATCCTTCTCTGGAGACATCCAGAAACCACCTGGACTCTTTTCTGTGCAACCTGCTCTAGGTGGACCTGCTTTGTCAGGGGGGGTTGGACTAGATCCCTTCCAACCCCATATTATTCTGTCATTCTGAAATGGTACCCACCGTAAGTCAGCTGGTTTATTCTATTTGTTGGAATAAGGCCTGCTCTATAGTAAGAAATCTTCCTCGTTTCCTAAATTTCTTGGAGCATACTGTAGGCCCCTTCACAGACTAAAGATACATCACCTGCAAAGTTGTACCAAATCATCCATATATTTCATATATATTTATATATTTGTTTTTAGAGGGAAATGACAGCCGTTTAGTAAATGGATAACAGTAAACAAAAATCACACACGTTGCAGGGGGGGTAAGCCTTTAAAATGTAAATTTTTTTCATGTGCAACTTCATCTTGGAACAAGAGTGTATTTTCCAACTTACGTTTTTTGTCCCTTTAGCTGAGTTTTCTGTTGATTCAGTCTTTCTGTGTCTTTTTCTGGTAAACACCTAATAACGCTAAGTATCTGAGTCCTAGGCAATATCAAAGCCTCTCAGTGGCTTTCTGACATTTCATACCAAGCAAAAAAACTGGCAAAGGTATTTTCTTCAAATTCCTTTTTTGACACGGGGGAAAACTGTAGTAAGAAAAGATTAAGAAATTGAAGGTTTAAGACCACTCAATTTTGTAGCTTTCAATGAAATAATATGTTTTGTTTCTTCTCATGGGCAACTGTTTGCATGTTAACTTGTTCTCTGCTGCATTATGCTTTATAAAATATTTATATTTTAGTACTCCCAGTTTGTTTCTTACAAATACAGTTGTATAATGGTAATTTTTTTTTAAATTTAGGTAAGCTAGCAACACTTAGAGTCTAAAATGCAGACTGCTTGTCAATATTTGAATTGTATTGGATTATTTCTGAGATGCTGATGAATTGTCTACTTCTAGTGATGAATTCCTGTTATGTTCAGAGACACTGTTTGTGGTTTTTTTTTTAAATATGTAATCAACATATACTGCTTTTATCTTGCTTGTTTAAACTATGAAGACAGTAATCTTAGTCATATTCCACAAAGGAATGTCAAGTAGGCATCTGAGAAATTATCTATCTGCAAGATCACTGTGCAAGCAGGTCTGTTTTCTGTCTCAATAATCCACATTACAACAAAGGGTTTGTAAGGTTCACAAAGATTAAAAAACCTGCTTATTAACAAATGTTTCTCAAAAAGAAATTTCTCTAATGTAGACGAAATTGATATGTATACTAAAATACCTTATAAATATATGTTGACTGGCTTCATAGCAACGGCTGTAAAGATAAGAAAGGCTTTATACAGGATTCAGGGTGAAATATGTTCTATGTGTTGAAGATGAGATTATGCACTCTGTAACTTTTAATTTTCTGCCATTAGTTAAATGATTTGTTCTCAAGAAAGGGAAGATTGTCTCTAGGAGATTGAGCAAATTAGGAATCGGAAGTCATGTAATGGAAGGGATTCTGTATATCTTGGTTTATTCAAGTCTTGCTTTTACTAAAAGCTCTACTGCTACCAATGGAATTTCTCATATAATAAGAATTTAATCTTGTAGAGTAATTTGACTGTCAAAAAAATAATATAATTTTTTTGATCTCCTGGAGCTTCAAGGAAGAAAAGGATGTTAAGAGGTCTTTGACTCAGAATCATTGGCAATAACTTCTTTGATGGGATGTGAAGTGAGGGAAAATAGTGATTTGCTTTTACTTCCAAAGCTACTGAAATATATTGGTTCAACCTGTATTCTCCTGTGTGTTCCCATTTCACTAAGAATAATAATTATTTCAAATGAGGACATAGGACGAAGTATATGACATCGAACAAATCCTATGTTGTTAGCGTTCTACTTATTCTTTGTAATTTGTCTACATCAGGATGTTAGAGCATATACTTTCATGACTGAGCTGTTGGATTTTGTGACTAAAAGGACTGGCACAAATGTCTGTGAGATTGAGCTATGCTTTAGTTCTTGAGCAGACTTTTCAGATGTGAAATTGGCTTTACTGAGTATATAAATAGTGTGTATATGTATATAAAATATAATAGTTAAAAACATGTTAACTTTAAAATAGAGGGTGGCAGTACTTTTTGTCCTACAGATCTAAAACATGAAGTGAGAAGGACACCTAGAGAAAGAGCAAAGCTACAAACATGCTCTTTATGCCTTTAGCCAGGAAATGAAGGTTGTGTGCTGTATATTTCATATCAGAACTCTAATAAATTGTGCCTGGTGATCATTATCACTATCCTGATAGTCCATATGTGTGTTTCTTCATGAGAATGAAAGTGGGAAGGGGAAGAAAGAAAAGTGTTGAGTACTTCTAGTAATGCAGTTCTGGCTAAAATGGAACAATTCTCGGTCATCTTGTCTCATCATAATGAGGTGCTACCTCATTTGTAGCAAACAACACATTTTGTGTAGTCAGGGTTGTTCTTTGATACTGAGTTGCCTTCTCCTCTAGAATAAGGTTTTTCCTGTAGTGCAGTGACATTCTCCAGTAATATATACTCCATGAGCTTCTCTTGTGCAGAAGATTTGCTGTTCATGTAGTAAAGAAAACAAAGATCCAACCTGATGGTTACTTTGTAGCATTTTGATCTGGAGCCTTCAGGTTAATTTTCTTCTATAGGAACATCCCAGGGTTTTGCACAGGGATGGGTGATGGTAACAGAGGATAACATTTTACCATTTGTCTTAAGAAATCGGTGTAGATTGATGTGCTTTGTACAGCTGGAGAAACGGAATATTAAGAGATACAGTAGTGGTTTTTATTCGTGTTTCAAGGGCATCAAAGCTCATGGCTTTAAGGTTAATGTGAGAGGGTTTTGCATGACTTGATTTATATGACTTATGTGTTCCAGCCATCACTGTTCTTTGTGCTAAATCAAAATGCAGGAATCGCAGGCCTAGTGCCAGAAACTTCAGATCCACATGGTATGGTGCAGCTGTTGAGTTGGTATGTTAGCTTGGGTCCAGATTAATGCATGTGGTGTATAATCTAGAAAGCTCTGTCTCCAAGAAAGACAAAGAAAGGAAAAGTCAAGGAATCAAACGCTGTGGTGAATGAAGGAACTTTAGTTCTATATTTTCTTTTTCAGTATATCATGAAGTGTTTCTTCCATGGCAGGGCCATTGTTTTGTGCTACTCCCTATCCTTGAAAAAGGATAACTTCTCGTAAGTTCTTTGAAGACTTTTTTTATGTGAATTCAAATAACATTACAGCTGTAAACTCCTTTTTCTGTGGGTTATGACAGGCCCACTTTAATATCCTGCATAAACCTAACTAATTCTTCCATCTGCTACCTGTTAATTTGCTACAGCTGCTATTTTTTTTTCTAAGTGATGAGGTCCCATCACTGCAGTAAATATAGTCTAAACAGTGTTTATAAAGAAATATAGCTTAGGTTCATAGTGTTTGTGTACTTAACAAAATTCAGGTTGCTCAGACAGTGATGAGATATTGGATTAGGTCCACCACTTTAAGTATGGTTAGCATCCCTTCATAGATAAAATCTTCTTGGCTAGACACGCAGAGAGTGTGCATGGTAACTATTAACTCTGGACATCTACAGGATGTTGCTCGTAAGCTTTAGCTCCAAATATGGGTAATAGGAAACACCAAATACTTTATAAGCAAAGTAAAAAAAAAAAAAATAATTTGTAGTCTCATTTTACAAATCTCATCTGTATGCAATAAACAGCTGTTGTTAAGTTGCATTGGTACCAACATTTGTAGTCCAAATTATCAGTAAATATCTCATTTAACACCGTTGGAAGTTGTTCTACAAAAACCTCCTAGGTTTTGGGTTTTTTTTTGGCATTGTCCTTATTGTTCCATTGCCTGTTTGGGTCTCAATATGGTGAAGAAAGGTAAGACCCAGATGATGTAAACTTCTGTCCTTAATGTAGGGAAGTTCTGCTGCTAAAACATTTCCCTTATTCCCTACCCACTTCCTCTCTGTGATTGTAAACAAGATCAGCCGTACTAATTGGTTCAGCTTGCTGGTTCCCAGAACATTAACAAAGCAGAGAAAATAGTGGAATATGATTGAGAATTTATTGTGGTATTTGGCTTTTACACTTCTTTCAAATTCAACAATAGAAAAGCAATTAAAACTCTGCTTTTAAATAGAGCATCTGTGTTGATAAGAATGATACTGAATTTATTGGCTCACCAGACAATCCTACATGTCATTTTTGTTTTAAACCTGACCTTCAGTTATTAACAGCCTTTAAAGTTGAGTAGTCCTATGACAGTCCTCTTAGTAAGTCTTGTTCCCTTGGCAGTAGCCACTGCCATCAGATTTTTTCATGGATATCCCAGTCTCATCTGACTGGTTGTCCTTTGTGCTTGAGGGTGGCTGTGATTCAATGCCAAAGTGAAGCACTGGCAGAACTCAGGAATTCTTTCAGTGATGATGAATGTGGCTACACATGTACATATTGGATTTGATTTTTGAGGAATTTCTTAATATAGCTAGCAATAGGTGACCTGATGTGTTAATTAAGGGGGAGGGGAGGAGGAGGAGGATGATGATGACACACACATGAGGGAGGCAGGACAGCAGGAAAGTAATATCTTAGATTCCTGCATGCGTAGCAGCTCTGCTAGGAGGTGATGTCTTGAATAAAGCGTTGGGCCAGCAATTAGTCTAGCAATAACTAATCCATTGATTCCTGTGTTATCAAGTGTGTAAGTTCAATAGACACTACAGTCTTACAGAGAATGGTATAAGGCGTCGCCACTAAGATCAAAATGAGAGCACAGAGATGTACTTTCTAGGCACCTGATCAGAAAGTATGATGAGCCAGAAGGTTTTTACTGTGGATCTCTTTCTAACTTAGATTTTGAGGTCCATGATATGTGCATAAAACCACTTACTTATTTCATAGGCTTTCAGTGGAATAACAGTGTATGAAATAAGAACCAAATAGAACTTCGCCATTCGTCTTGTCTTCATTTTGTCTCTTGCAGCTATTTTTCTTGCTATCGGTGCTTCAAATTCTGATACTCAATTTGCAGTCAGTCCAAAATCAGCTCTGAGGACATGAGTGCTGCTTATCTAGACTTGTAATTTTATCTCTTTCCTTAGTGCTATGTATCATAGCTTTCTATATATTTTTCAGAACATCTAGAATACCATTAATAGTTTCAAACAGTGAAGGGGATCAATGTATAATGCTTAATAGCAAGTTTGTGGGTTTTAAGGTTGTTTGAATTAGATGATCTTAAGGGTCTAAGAATGATTCTAGAAATTTAAGTAGCAAAAATTGTTCTTATGCTGAGACAATCTGATCTTACTGGCAAGGTGGCTATGAATGCGTGAGCCCTGTTGGGTTAAAAATAAATCTTTATTTCTGTGAGGGAAGAAAAATGTAAAGGGGAAAATGAGTCCTGTAACCCAGCAGAGGAAAGGCTGCTGTAGCTCCATGTCCTCCAGATCTAACCAGTAGCGAGGTAGAGGCACCTGCATGAAGACATACATGCAATACGTGTGTATATGCATGGCAGGCCACACAGATGGATACAAACAGTATGGATGTCAGACATCCTGTTGCCCTCTTTGGCTGATGAGGATGAAGATCCATTAGTGGGAAACGTACAATGTGAATCCCTCTGGTAGGTGAGTTCACAAGCTCACTACCTCTTCTGGCCCCCGGATCCCAGACTTCCCTGTGGCTGGCACCAGGGTCACATGAGCCCCTGAGGCTGCAGGCTCATTCCAGGTGCTGACACAGATCATCTTCCTAACACACACGTGTGCATGGGCACATGCACACACAAAGGCCTTTGGCAGCTGGTGTGTCTCCCCTGGTTCCTCTCATAAGCAACTCCTCTTGTGGCCTTGACTGTAGAAAGAGAGATGTGTGCCCACAGACAAAAATCTCCATCAGTTCTCCTCACCCCTGTAGAAGTGAACTTCCCCAGTGTCCATGCCTTATACACAGACACAGGTGCGTTTTCCAGTTGGCAACTCCCCACGGACCTCAGCCTGTGGTCTCTGTGGCAGCTGTCTGGAACTTCCCTTGTCCCTCTTTTAGCCTTAAAGATGTGTATTCCCCTGCTCCCAGGCCATTTCACCTTCTCCCTGTCTAGTCCAGCTTGGTAGTTGCTAGTCATCACTCACTCATTCTGGTTTCTGGCTCCATGGACACAACTGAGGTCCTACTCAAGTTGCTGGTACTTAAGTTCACTTGCTCTAGTCTCTCTAGCTTGTGGTCTGTGGTCCTATGGTTTGACCTTGTTGCTTACACATGGCCCTCCATACACACATGTGAACACAAAATAGAGCATCTCTATCTGAAAATAGTTGCAAATAAAACTTAATCAGGTAGAACATACTGTGCTGGTTGGTTACAGGGCATGGCCAGACAAGCATAGTAATTAACCAAGTGTTTACACACAACTGGCCCTATTTATCCCTTGATCTTCTCATTTTCCCTTGCTTGTTCCACTTCAAATCATTGAAATCTATCCTTGTTTCATACTGCTTAAACATTTGCTTAAACTCCTTAAACATTACTACTTAATCATTTTAAAACAAGTCTTGCACTATCCCAAAATGTTTTTCCTCTTCATCCCATAATGTGTCTTATACTCCTAAGCAGTAACATCAGATAGGCGCTCTGGAGAGCTCATCAGGTTGACTTGTGGGGCGAGTGTCAGACAGGGCAGAGGCTTTGCTGGGCTATCTTTGGGAGGAGCCTGGACAACATGTCTCTTCCTGTGAATCAATAACCTGTGTTCCTCCCACCTGCTCTTATGCCTCTGTGTTTATCAGGGCCTGTGGAGATAAGCCTTTGATGGGCTAATGGTTCCTGTAATGAGTTTGAGAAGAGATACAAAGTATTATTTGGGTTCCACCACCCACCATTGTCTTTCTGTGCTATTTTTGTGTGCAGAGGAGTTTTTAGCACATAGCCTTGAGAGGCAGACCTTTCCTTCAGTCTTCATTCAGCTGCATGCATCTCCTTTCCTCATGTCCTTCCTACAGATAATGGCCATTCAAGCAAACTTTAGATGTGTCTGACCTGTGTCAGTTGCTTTCTTTCAAGTGATTTTTTTAACGTGGCTGTTTTTGAAAATATTCATTAGAAATTATATCTGCAGTTTTTGTCTTATATCTGTGGAGAATGCAAACTGGTAGAATAAAGAACATAGATGTTCCAGTCTCTGGTGGTGGAAGGCATAAAGACATAAAATATATGCAAACACATCTTTGCTTTAAATTGAAGTTTATGAGAAGAGACTCCTCATGCTTTTCGTTCTGCAGGATCTAGTCTTTGGAATAAGAACTGTGTGAGTGATATCTTCAATAGCTCTCTGCTGTCCTAGTTAATTTTTGTTTATTTTTTCCCTCCTCTCCCACCTTAAAAAACAAACAAACAAAAACCCCAAAACCAACCAACCCCTGCCTTTTGACCAGAAAAGACTTAGGACTGTCTTAGTTTTGCTAATTAGGCTTGCCTTTGGATAGAAAACTTGTCCTACCTTCAATTTTTTTTTTCTTTCAGTGAGACAGCTTTTCTTTTTAGTTACTTTAATGTCTCCTTTCAATATCAGATAATTTTTAAATTTAAGACTACTATTCAGCTTATATCGTGTAATTAAATTTTTTTAAATTTTAGAAGATATTAGCTTATAATAAATATTTCTGCAGTATTTTTGTACTCGGGATTTAATTATTTTACTGTTGTTTCTTTTTATGTTATGTATCTTATGTGGAAGTGTATCTATCTATATGTGGAAGTATAATTTTCCACATCTTTGGTAACACTGTGCTATGATGATAGGAATAGATTGCAGTTGGACATAATGACCCTGTTAGAGGTTCCCTGTTATGTTTTTGTTTAGTGTATTAAAAAAAATATCTAGCTTTCTCCTTTGGGTGCCCAGAAGTATTTAACTGCACTTTTAGTTTCGTCTCACCCTTTTTGCTCTTGTACTTCTAACTCTGGATAATCTACTCTGATTTCCATCAGTGCATCAAAACAGATACTAGTTAGGAGAATTTCAGAGACTTTACTGTGGAAATACTTAGTATCATGACCATATGAAGCACTGTTTATTATTTGGTTAATTTTAATATTGGCCCTAGGAAGATCTTAAGGGAAAGGTTTGTCCCTTTTAAAAAAAAATTGTCATAAAGCACTGTTCCTGTATGGATTGGTTTGTATTTATTGGTAAAAGAAATACAAAAAGAGGGCAGATCTTTTTAGAAAAGATAGAAAGTCAAACCTTTAAACTACAGTGACAGTTTGTATCAAAGCTACCTTTGGATATTCCCCATTGGTTAGCCTCATTTGAAATGCTTTTCGTGTAAGGTGGAAGACTATTGAACTATATTTTTGCCGTTTTCCTCCTGCATGTGCTTGGATCGCCAGCAGCATCAGTGGTAGATTACCTTACAGCCAAGCAATGAAATTTTGATTCTTTCTTCATAGTGATTTCTGTGGACCATGAAATTATTCGCATGTATGGAATATTGAGGGGCATTAACTTTCTGAAGCGCTATCAGTGTATAATTCAGAAGAGAAGCCTATGAAGAATACCCACACTGTGTGTTGCTGTGCTGGTCTTGTGAATTTTCTTTTTTAAATCTATGGAAATAATATTTTTAGGCTGCGTTGTTTTAAATTATTTAAAGTGATTTGTTTGACACATGTTTAAATGTGCTTTTAATCCTAGTATCTCACTTTGTCTTACGTGTTCTGCCTGATCAAATGTATTCCAAGAGTGTGCTTCCCTCCTCTAGAATAACTGGTATATAATTTGGTGAATATGTTGAATATGAATGTTATGACCTAATCTGTAATGCTGCAAAACATCTACTATACACGTTCAACAGGAGCTTAAAAACAAAGCTTAAAATAAACATGTGAACAAGTGAAAGGAAGTGAAACACACCTTTTTCAAGGATGAACTGGCTCTCATCCCTGGACTGGTGCTGCCTCTTCCCAGGGGAGGAAGAGGAGCTCTGGGACTTTCATGGCAGAGACTGGGGTGGTTCTCCCTGGCCAGAACTGCTATTGCTGCTGCTGTGTGGAGCAGAGGAAGGAAGAGGGGATGTTTGGGGAATATAGACTGTTAAGGAAGAGGCTGAGGTCTTTCAGGAGGGATGGGTAAGGGGTGTAGGGCACACTTCTCTTAAACGTAATTTAGTCTATTCTCTGATGAATAAACCATGGGCTTAATTTTGTTATTTCAGCCAAAGTGTCTTACCTTTGCCCCTGGTTAAATTCTTCCAAGAGTCTTCAAATAGGTTTGTTCCTTAGGTTACACACTTGATAGGGAACAGTAGGGGATGGAAAAGCTGCTGCCTAATTCATTCTTTGCAGTGCCTGTTATCAGTGCTCTGTGAAAGTCATAGTTTGAGGAGAAAAATCTCATATAATATGATTTTTTTTTTTTTTTAAAATTCCAGTCTAGTCATTGCTGTTTGCAATCAGGCTTCATCCTACGATGTTTCCCATAGTCTTCTGATTTTAAAGACAGGAAGGAAAATTGCTGTCTGGTCAAGATGCAAGATGGTTTTTGCTACTGATGACTCTGTACTTCACTTGTAATGATGCCACCCTCCCTTTTGCTTTTGTTACATTCTATTCCTTCCTGGGTCTTGCCTATGTAATTATCCATGTAGAGTGCGCTTTCCTCATTGCCTGCTGGTTTGATCTGACACTGAAGGGCCCCATCATCCATGCTGAGCTCTTTTATGTTTATGCTATATTAATTTTCTGCTTTTGCATGTTATACAACCATCTGTTTGTGAGTGGCTTAGAATCTATTTCTATGTTCCAAAAACTGTTCCCTTTCAATTTTGAACAGGAAGAATTAAAGTCTTTTTGTTTTCTCTAAACGTCTCTTCATGGATGTCTAATAGTCAGTTCTTTCTCTAAGTAGAGTGGAACACTTGTACCCAATTTTTACTACTAATTTTCTTTGTTCTCTCTGATCTTGATTCCACAGGCGCTATTTTTTAGCGCCTTGTCATTTAGTTAGTAACTTTGATGTACTTATTAAGTCATATCTCAAGATACTTATCTCTAAGATATATTGAAGCCTCAGAATATTTTTGCATAACGTTTCAAAGATGTAAGTCTATTGATATGGTGGAAATCTTGTCCAAAATCTCTTATACATCAAATGCTACTGTAACTTTCTTCTGTGTTGACAGGTGTAATATTGCTGTTCACATCTGTTCAAAAGGCTGTTACAAAGATGATTAAGGTTTAGCACATCTTTGATTATGTCAGCTGCTTTTGTGTTCTCTTGATCCTTGCCCATATACATTAAAATGCACAAGCTCTAACAGGGAAAATGTTTAAAATTTTCCTGAGTAAGTCTTTATGGAAAAGTTGATAAATATCTAACCAGTAATAAAATCCACAACCCAAACCACTCTTCCAAAGAGTTTTTAGTGGGGTTTTTTGAAAGGATAAAGTCAGAGCGATTGTCTTGTGTTAATGATAAGTCCTAAGGATTATTCATGAAACCGTAATTGTATCCTACTTAACTTTAATAAAGGAACTGGTGGTTTTTATGCTTCTACTAAATGAATTTCTAAAGGATTGGAGCACAAAAAGGCACTAAGTTTTGGATAAGATTATAAAAACCCCCACAATAAATAGAACAGTGTCTTAGTTATGCTAACTTGTCTTCTAATAAAAAGAGTATATGTATATCTATTTGCATACCTGTATATTTTATTACAATCTCAGGAGTACAGCTGTTTGAGTAACAAAAACATTTAAAAACTGCTTTTGGTAAAAAAGACTGCTTTTTCATATTCTACATGTAGTGGTTGGGAAGAACTCTTCATAAATTGGTTTTGTAGATATCTCTTCCTCCAAACTTTCCATAAAATTCTCATGTTCTGCATGATTTCTCCATAATGTAATGGGATTTTGGTCTGTTTACTCAAGTGCTAAGGCAACTGACTGTTATATATATCTTTAGGGAAACCCTTTAAAATAAGACAGTTAAATGACAGGCAAGTTACCACAGAAAAGTAAGGGTGTTTAGCTTACAAGAACACCCATCTTAATAGAGTTAGGTAGAATGGAAGCAGCATGTGATGTGTTATACTTTTTCTGTTTTCAGTTGGACAGATTTGCCAGTATAAGAATTCCAGGAAGTAAAAAGGAAAGACCTCCTCTGCCGCATATGAAGCAGTCATATTCTACAGATTTGTCATCCACGGCTATGGATGTAGAGGATTTTGGTCCAAAATCTCTGTCGGAAAGAGAAATCATAGCGCTGTTTGAAAAAATGATGGTAAGAGTCTTATGCTGGTATCTTTTACTTAAAAAATGACAATGTGTCTAACTGACAGGTGGAGTCTTCTTTTGTGCGTGTATTCTCTTATTTGCCTGAATTTTTAATATTTGTTGTTGTTATGAGTTGTAATTATGTGGCTTTTAGGGTGTTACCCAGGGGACAAAGTCTTTGAATCAGTTGGACAGGATTTTACTCTAAATATTTTTAAAATGGGAACTAAATGTTTATGATCATTAGAAGTGAGATGAAGCAACAGATTTTGAGAAGAATGAGAAATGGGGAATCCTGCGTTCCTTCAAGATGATCTGAAATCATCATAACCATAAAATCCCTTTTACAAGGATATTTTATGCATTTGGATGTCACAGCAGGGTTTTGTTCTGAACTTATATGCCATGTGGCTTTTGCACAAAAGAAGACTTGAGGTTCTTGCCTCTAAAGCAGCATTTGCCTGCACATGCAGTCTCAAATTTGCTTCCTTCCTTAGCTGTCATCATTGCTGTGCTATAAAAGAGCAGCCCCTTGCTGGAAAGGTCATATGGCATTGGTAGCACCTCAGTAGGTGCTTGAGGTTTTTTGTCATGATGATGAAATTTTAGAAAATGGAAAAATGAATATGGAATGGCCATGGGAGAAGAGAGCTATCTGAAGAGCACAGGAGAACATTGACAAGGAGAGTGATGTCTAGAGGTATACCTCAGTGTCTAGGATATTTTACTTTTGTTAGAAATTTTACTGTGAATAGTAGTTGCTCAAATGTTAGGAAAGGGGAGGGGTTTTGTTATAAAGCTTGAAGATATGCCACCCGGCATGCAGCCCTCACTACATAAGTGTAGGTTGTATTTCTCTACCATGCCACAGAGATTCTGGTATAGGATAGTACATTATGTTGAGGCTATGTCATAAAAAATGGAAACTTTCAATAAATCCTCAGAAACATTTTACTGTGTGTTTAGGTAAACGTATCCTCAAGCAATTAATTCCAATTTTATAACTGCTTTGCAAAAATAGGTGAAGGTATTGATGACATCCTGGATAATTTGAATACTTTCCTAGTTTCTTGAATAACAAAGCACTTGAACTGTCTTTGATAAACTACTTTATCCATGTTATTTTATCTATAGCATGTAATACAGAAAGGATTCTTCAAATTATCCGCACTTGAGTAGACTGGAATAAAACTAGTTTAGTCACAGAAGATTACATAACTAATTATATATTGTAGCTTCTAGTTTGCTGTTCTCATCAAATTAAGTGATTTGGCAGGGTGGGGTGGTGAACATTTTGAATGTTGTAGCCAAGCTTTTAGAGCTATTTCTGCACAAAATAAAAACAGTCAATTGGTTAGTACTGAAGGGAGCAGTTTATAAATTCTGAAGTTTCCCTGTATGTGACACATTATACTATGGGTTTTCCTGGGTGCATACTGCTTTCTTAGAATCATAGAATGGTTAGAGTTGGAAGGGTCCTTAAAGATCACCTGTCCAATGCCCCTGCCATGGGCAGGGACACCTCCCACTAGAGCAGGTTGCTCGAAGCTGCAGCCTGGCCTTGAACACTTCCAGGGATGGGACATCCCCACCTTCCCTGGGCAACCTGGTTCCAGTGTCTCACAACCGTCAGAGTAAAGAATTTCTTTTAAGTATCTCCACTACATCTCCCCTCTTTTGGTTTAAAACCATTATCCTTCATCCTGTCACTATGTTCCCTGATAAAGAGTCCCTCCCCATCTCTCCTGTAGGCCCCCTTTAGGTACCTGGAAAACTATGAAGGTCTGCCCGGAGCCTTCTCTTCTCCAGGCTGAACAACCCCAACACTCTCAGCCCCTCTTCAGCTGGAGGAGAGGTGCTTCAGCTCTCTGATCAGCTTTGTGGCCTTAAAGTTTCTTCTTCCAATCTTGTATTCAGTGGCATCTGGTGTGGTTTTGATGGCAAAAATTATCAAATGGTTCATAAAACCACCCAATGAAAGCTACTAATTAAATATAATTTAGTTTCTTTAGTTTCTGCTAATACTACAGAAGAATATCCATGTGAAATAACTAATTCTTATTTTCTAAAGAATTATTGCTCACCTGTGGAATGACTTTAAGAAGAAATAAAAGGATGGTGTTGAAGTAGTTTATAAAGTAAGCCACATCTGATATGCTCCTTGTACCGCCAAATACTTCTAATCTGTATAAATCAATTGCTCTAATGATGTTTTAGTTGCTATAAACAACAACAAAGAAATTACTTTGTAGGCACAAATTATGCAGTAACGCATGCAGACAGACAGCTGTTACATCTAGGATTGTGGAATATAGTTTGTCCTGACAGTGACTACAAGTTGGTTTTATTTTTTTTTCCCCAGGAAAAACAACCCCTTTGTTTTCTGGTTGTTATTTTGAGTTCAGAAATTATTCTTTTTTAAAACGTAAAACAGCGAGTATTGAAGAAGTGGAAAAACTGCTTTAAAGAGAAGAGAACTTTGCAGTAGCTACAGGCTAATGTGAAAAGTGGGGTTTTTTGTTTAGTTGTTTTCCCTCACCCTTAGGTAGGATATACATGCATTTCGATGTTATCATAAAAAACACACAATATGTGCCATAGTGCAGCAAGGTACAGAAGATGTGATAAGTCTCAGAAAACATCAAAAAAGACCTAGCCATATACTTTTGTGAGGCCTTACAAATACAATTTAACACAATACTGAATAAAATACAGCTATCTTTATCAAATATAAATGTAAAGTGTATTTTTATTTGAAGTATCGCTCTACAATTGTATCCCTGTGGAAAGAAGGCTTACCATTCCAAAGACGTTTATTGGAACTTGCAGAAATAAACAAATTTACCTGGTGATGTGAAGTTTGACTTGATTTTTAGTAACTTTAGTTTGGGTTGTCATATGCGTATCTCAACAGATGTGTTGCCTGGTAATAAGAATAGTCATAAATATGTTGTTGTGCATTTAATAGAAGATAATTAATTAAACTGCAATATTATGGAAATTGAGAGATACCTGTAAGAAGGTAAGATAACAAATGGAAGGCTAGAGGGAATACCAATATTGTAGTAACTTTAGCAATCTGGCTTGATTTCAATTCCTTATCTCCCTCCCTCCCATTTTTAAGCTAAGGAAAGAGTTGTTGAGAATGTAAAGTTGTAGTATTTTTCTGATTACTCTAGGTTTTTAATTTTTAAATGCTAAAACCACTACTTCTTCTCATTCATTATGTGTTTTTTTTTCACCTCAAAAAAGCTGCAGTGATTTTTCTGAGCTTTGATAGATAACTTAAAATGTCTATTTTTTTTACTAAATATACACCCGCAAAAAATTTTTCCACTTTTTTAGGTGTCTTAGAAGAAAATAATGTTTTTGCATACAATATATGGTCCCAACAGTGTTTTTAATGTCTGCGTATTTAAGCTTGTGGATTTTTTTAATTGTTATTTTGGTATGGATATTTAAATCAATGCAGCATTTTTGGATCACAGTAGGTTTCCCATCATTAAATAAGTCATAGTAGTTCCGTGCAGCATACACTTTAAAGAGAAGGTCCCCGACATGTGATTTGGTATGAGACAATTTCCAGAGTGTTGAGGAATATGTGTGTCCTTATGCATTGCTAGATTTTTTTTTTTTTTGTTCAAAGGAATGCACTACTTTGAAGAACAGAGCTATGAGAAAATATTGAACTGTGTGTGGCCTCATTTCTTCACCCTTGTTTAGACAAAGTTGTTTTGCATTTACTCTTGGGTGTAGGAAGTAACATGAATATGCAAGCTCACTCCCAAGGAGGCAAAAGACTCTATTTTTAGTGCTTGAATGAAATACCTTTTTACAACATACACCCTGTACTTATTTGATAGTAAAAAATCAAATAATAAAACAGTGTATTTATTGTATGAAATACATAAATTTGAGACTATAAACGCACTGTATAGTATTAAATAATACAAAATAACTTAAACAATGATTTAATAAATAATAAACAATAACTTAAATGCATATTAGACTGAAGTGAGGAACTTCTTCTAGTCCTTAAGGAAAAGAAACAGTAACAGTTGGTGGGGTAAAAACATCCAGAATCTACACAAAATTGCCTTCATTGTACTTTAAAGAAGATCAGCTTAAGATGTCAAGCATTTTCTGTGATCTCTTCTCACACCTTGTATTTATACCTGCGGGTTGGACTAGATGATCTCCAGAGTTCACTTCCAACCCCGCATCTGTGATTAACCTTGAGTCAGTTGAAAATAACTGCAGTAATTCTTGTGAAGCTTGCGTGACCATAATAATGCTGTATATTCTCATGTGTGTGTGCCTAAATTGCCTTTTAAAGTTTTTTTTCATTAGCGTGTTTGTGTTTAACTCCAGCATGATTGGAAATGTCATTTCTCACAGATGTGGAGCTGATCAGAGCATTTCTAGGCTGGAACAGTAGAAGTCCCTGTATCAGAAATGTCAATGAATAGCTGCTGTGTGGCTTTGAATGTGGTTCCTCTGCACTTTTTGACCTTTGGGTTTATGTTGCAATGAATGAATTGTGATGGTGTTTTGAAAACTGTTAAAGCTGTTGATTTAATGATCAAATCATCAAGAATTTGGGCCTTACTTATTGCTAAGGTGAATATTATTTTGTGAGCGACTCTTGGGGCAAAGCAGATTTCAATGCCTAGAATTAAGCATTTGGGAACTGAGGTACAGAATTATGGAACAAATTATATTGTTATATCGTTAAAAAGATTGTTCCAAGAGACTGGTTTGAAGTGTAGAAATTTAGAAGAAATTTAGAAATGTTTTAGGAAGCGTTAAATGATACTTTTCTGTAGTTTAGTGCACGTTTTGTATAAAACCAAGTGATTACTAAGAAGAGATGATTCTAGTAATGGTTGTGATATTTATCCTGGCATAGTCGACTGTTTTTTCTAGTCTGAGTTGCTAGGAAAGATGGACAAAGATTTTTATGGTTTTAAGTAACAACCAATTTATGAAAAGTTGTCTGTATAACAGCTTTTAGTTTTCAAGTTGATGTTTGTGTCTTTATTTTTTAAAGTCAGTCTTTAATAATCAAACAACTGTGTTGCTGAGTGGCATTTAAAACATTTTACACCTTTTTTTTTTCCCTATCATTCTAGGAAGATATGAATTTAAATGAAGACAAGAAGATGCCATTGAGAGAAAAGGATTTTAATACCAAAAAAGAAATGGTGATGCAATATATTAGCACTGCCTCAAAGTCTGTAAGTAAAATTCTCTGAAGGCATCAAAAGTTAATTAATGTTTACATAATTTGCTATTAGTGAGAAAAAGTAATGCCTTCATGTTGTGTTCTTTTGACTAGCTACTTCTTTTTTCTCATAGACACAAACATTTTTAAGAGGCACTATCTCATACTTGAGGTGTGTCTTCTGTACACAGAACGTTTCTTTTTGGTAAAGGTATGGCTATTAATTGAGGTGGAAAGATTCTGCAGAAAACCTGATGGAGAAGTCTGATGTGAACTTTATTTTCTAGTGCTGTTTAAAAATAATTCCTTATCTGATTAGCCTTTTTCATACTTGAATTCAGTTCAGAATTCATGTTGTGATGGCGTGTAGTAGCTGATAATGAAAGTGTTACATGTGAACCCAATTTTTTTTACTTACTGTAATAACTACTCGTTTTAGAAAAGTGGAAGGAGTTGTGTACTGGCCAGTTTAAGGATTAAGTTGGCATAAAAAAATTCTCCAATTTTTTTCAAACTGGGAAATGAGTCTAGTGCTAGGTGGTGGACTGTTAATACTGTCCTCAGATTTTTTTGATGGCTTTAGAATTCATGTATTTGATTCTTTGGCTCTCACTGCTCCATGCACGCAGAGATATCAGTAAAAATTGCCCATATGTTGTTATAACTAAATACTGAGAAAAGAAGGCATTAAATACAATAATTTAAATCACGTATTTATCTTATTGTCTGCTTTAAATGGTGTACCTTATTAGTGTTATGCTCTAGCACTTTTAGGGAAGTAGATGTCTACTGCAGGACTGGACTGGAGATTGTTCTAAGGCAAGCTTATCAAAGGTACTAGTCCTCCTAAAGCATAAAAGTTCCTTAGTACCAGAAAATTAGGAGGCATAGCTTGTTTTTCTTTATCTAGAGAGATTTCATGTGAAATTGGAAAATTTACTAGCCTGAGGTTTCCTAAAAATCTTGAAGTTTTTCAGCCCAAAACAGCATGGCAAGGTTTAAGTGTTGTTGACAGCCATATACATTTGAAGACCTCAGTTGTTTGATCTAGAAAGTAACATGACAATAGGACATCTGGCTGTACAGAGTCACTGCATCTGGCATCTACTGCTGGAATCTTAGTCTGTGATGGTGGTGGTGACTCCCTTTCTCAAGAGAAAGGTTTTCATGTTAGCTCTCTACTTCCTGACACTTAATACTTTGAAAGAACTGAAGCCTATAGCAGAGTAGGTTTCATCAATCATTTCTGAGTGCCATTTGAAATACTTGGGGGTTTTTTGTTTGTTTTGAGTTGTCATCACACATGTTTTTTGGCAATGGAGCTTTTTGCACTATGCCCAAACCAGGCATTTTTCTGTTGTTCTGAAGAGTGTTTCCTTACCTAGGACAGTGATTTGTTCCCACACATAGTTGTCTACTAAACCTCCCAACAGCAGCTTTTCCTTTCTGTTCCCCCCTCCAGTGCTAGCACACCTAACCCTCTTTCTGCTGTGGGACATCACTGAAGACTAATTCGTGAAGGCAAACTTTTGTCTTTGCTGAACTCTGTTCTTACTATTATGTCCTTACTGGAAATGGCATTCACTCGTTGTATAACTGGGAGGAGCTGTTTCTGTGGTGCACAGATTCAGTTGTTTGATCCAGTAGTGCTGCAGACTAATTCAGCTTGGTACTGGAGCTACTGGGATGAGAAACTCCTTCCCTTGCCCTTGCAAACTGTTCCTGGTGTGCTCTTTCACGTCTCTATACGGCACTGTCCAAATGCTCTGTCAGTCTAGAGAGTAATGCACTGCGTGCCCAGGGAATTTGGTTAAGTTTCGTTGTACTGTGACTTGGTTAGTGTCATACTTTTTCAGAAGAGCTGAAGTGCCATGTGGCTCCTGAATATGATGTACAACTAACCCCATCTCAGGTCTTTCTTTCTGCAGGTGATACTGCAGTAACATCTTTTGATAGTTCATACTTCTCAAACTTTAAGGAGGCAGGTACTTAGTTATATTATGTTGGCACAAATAACCTCATGTGCAGAGTACTGAGCAAGTTTCATTTGAAGCAGTTATCATTATAAAAACTGTTAAAATGAAGATAAGAGACTGTACCTCTAATGAATCACTGAAAATGAAGCATCCTTTGTTGAGCCAAGTTACTTCATCTCAGAAATGCAGAATGTTCCAATATTCACAAAGCACATCTCTCTTAATTTCTAGATACATCAGTATGCTGGGTTTGGTGGGGCTATGCTCAGGTGCTTATTTAAGTGTAGAATACTGTGACCAACTTCTGCATAGGCAAGAGATGTTTAGAATGAGTCTATCAGTTCAGGACTCGTCATCCAATGCTCATTCATTTCACTCCCCTTTGCTTGGAGATTTCTTAAACAGTTGTCTGAGAGCATGCTTCTGTTAATGTTTGTACCATCACCCTTTATAAGGTGTTGAGGGGCACTCTGTAGAAGAACTGCTAAGAATAAACAGTCTTGGGGTTTGGGATGCTAGCAGTACTTATTGAAAATTTGAATGACAGCAAAAATTATATGCTTGGAAGAATTCTGCTCGAATACTTCAGTGTTCTGCTTGTACTTTCTTGTTTTCTTGTATAGTGTTTACATAAACCCTTAGTTCTTCTTAAAAACATGATCTTTGAGATATATATCACATACTGTTTAAACCATCATGTCTTGGAAATCTTGAATTAAATTCAATGGCAACAAAAGCATCAGGGCAATGAAGCTGGTAAGGTGTCTGGAGAATAAGTCTTATGAGGAGAGGCTGAGGGAGCTGAGGTTGTTCTGCCTAGACAAGAAGAGGCTGAGGGGAGACCTTATCACCCTCTACATATGAACACGTAATATCGTGTTTTGATATAGAACAGAACCAACTTTCTGTTCATTAATTTTACTTCTTAGCTAAGCCTCTTCTAACTCTCTGAAATTAACAGCATATTGTGCAGAAAACTGTTCATGCTTGGAATTATAAGACCTGTTGTTCCAGTCTAGAAAAATTTTAAAAACAAATTTCCATGTTACGGAGTTAATACTCAAGTGGAAATAACAGCAGTATTGCTATAATGTTACTCTCCTATAGGTTTGCTGTTCTATATGTTGAACACACACAAACTGTGTTTTTAAAGTGAGTTTTCTTCACAAGATTTCATTTTTGTTGTGCAGCTTACTCCCTTGTAATGTTTTAACTGAATTAATTAATGCTGACTTCATACTGCATCTGCTCACAGACCAGTTGTTTTTCACTTGAGCAATTAAATTTCTAGAGGCACTGATGCCTCAAGATATTTCCTGTTTCTCAGTTAACTCGAGCATTTTAAACTTAAGCAGCTTTCCCATGCAGAAATATAGCTAATATAATCAGTTTCACAATTGGTACTAAATGCAGCTCTTGTTTTATTTAAGCACTGGCAGATGTATCCTATTCTTATTATGTTGCAGAACCTTGGTGTAACTATCAATGAGTGGTACTTGGTACTGTGGGTATGTTCTACAGACATTCACAGTTTATTGGCTGGTTTTTCACAGGGTAATGTTCAGGTGGGGAACAGAGTCTGAAAGGGGATGACTGATTACTGTCTGGATATTGCTACGAGTGTCCATTGGTTGTGATGCTGTCTGCAGATGGGTCAGATGAGACTCTCTGAAATGTTGTTCTAATGAATGCTAATAGTCTGGCTGGGCTCTTCTTCCATATGACCTTTCCACTGCACACATTGCTATTGATTTATATTAAATTATTTCTAAAAAGATCTTCTAACCATCTTAACTGTGTGTCCTGTCCCTATGCCTGTAATATATGACTGTTTCTGCATCAAAAGAAAGCAATTTTCCTGACTGTTTCTAAATATCTTAGTTACATTCAGCTTGGTCAATTTTACAGCAGGAACTGCTGGGGGAAGTAACTGGAAATGACAGATTTTCCACCCAGGGTATTAATCCATACGCTTAGACAAACAAGTACTGCTTATCAACTAGTCTATGCACAGCAGGAACTGCCAGGAACTTTTTGAATTTTCCAACTGGAGAACTCCCGTAACATTTAGTTAAATGTTTTGGCATGAAGGGTGCTAGGAGTTTGCTTGGTCATCTTGTCTCTGGTCGGTCCATAACCTCATCCAGTATCGCATGGGGAACTGTATATGCTGCGTATACGTACAGGCACGGCCTGGGTTCCCTCTTACAACACAGTTAAAATGATCTCCTCCTTACAAGGTGTAACTCAAATTCCCCCGATTGTGCCTGAGGAGTGTATATTCTCTAGTTTTAAAATTTATGGGGATTATTGTAACAGAACAGATGTGCTCAGTATATAAGCTTGTGAATAACCAGACAGAAACCCTTGTGAATTGGTAGTGTTTTGGGCAACTCGTGCAGTAGCTTTTACCTTTCAAGTTTTATCAAGTCTAATATTTAGTTCTTAATATTATGAATGCTTTTTTTGGTTTTGTTTAGGATCTCTTACATTTGGTTTGGAGATCCTCTCCAGTTGTTTTTTTCATTCCTCTTTAGATACAGCAGTGTCAAAGCTGTAGGGGAGCTGAGCTTTCTTGCCTTATGGAAGTGCAAGTAATCATATCATCTTGGTGACGAGATGTGGAATAAGTTTGCCAACTAGATGTTTTTTAATGAGGTAGTGTCCTGAGGGACAGGACCATGTCCCTTGACTAGCTGGTGATGCACTTCCCTATTGTTAACTTGTCACCCACCAGGACCCCGTTTTTTTTCTATAAACCTATTTTCTAGCTGGTTGGTCCTGACATGTGTCGGTGCCTGTGATTATTCCTCCCCGGGTTCAGGATTTAGTATTTCCTGTTGTGGAACTTCCTGAAATTTCCCTGCCCATTTCTCCACGTTTTTGGGGAGGGACTCTTTATCAGGGAGTGTAGCTGCAGGACAAGGGGAAATGCTTAAAAACCGAATGAAGGGAAATTTAGATTAGTTATCAGGAAGAAATTCTTTACAGTGAGGGTAGTTGAGGCATTGAAACAGGTTGCCCAGGGAAGTTGTGGTTGCCCCATCCCCGGAGGCGTTCAAGACAAGGCTCAATCTGGCTTCGAGCAGTCTGATCTAGTGGGAGGTGTCCCTGCCCATCTTTAAGGTTCCTTCCAACCCAAACCCTTCTATGATTACTACCTGTAGAGGTCCCTTTAAATGTCAGCACAGCAGTCTGGTATGTCAGCTAACATTCCTAGTTTGTAAATTCACCTCTCCACTAGAAATTATTTCATTATCTTTCACTATCTATCTGAAAAGTTTATTTTTCAACACTTTGAGGATCTACCACAGTGAGAAAACATCTTCCGTGTGAAGCTCAGTATAATAACATAATGAGTCTGTATTGGATAATTTCAAGTTCTTATTGCACTGCAAGTCTAATTGTCTCCAGCTCCTGACTTAGTTACTAAATAATATTTAATTATCTAGTGATTTGTCTTTGGTGCTACATGACAGAATAGTTGTGCTGTTTCTTTCCAAAAGAAACGTTCCTTCAATGAAGTCAAATACAGGTGTATAACTAATTTTATGCCTTTTTTTTTAATTTAGTGTTCTGTAGAAAATATATCTATCCTTCTTCATATCATAAATGTATGTTAGGTGGAGTAGACTTCTTATTTTCCACTGTCTACAAATTTTGTCTTAGCTGCTACTTAAAAAAGGGGAGGAGGATACTCTTAGGAATATGGTCAATGCCTTTACATTTATTGTTTTAATTGCCAACTGTAGAGCTTTATTAGTTCAGTGTAACCACAGTTTTGTTGAAAACAATGGATATTATACATCCTCTAGAAAAATCATTCATATCTTGAATTTATTTTAAGCAGCGTTTGATGCCACAGGTACAATGATGAGTTGAATGAAGTCAGTGTCTTTCAACCTATGTTGTTTGAAACAGAAAACATTTTATTTCCACAAAACCATTGTTGTGGGGTTGCATTACCTTGCCATTGCATTTTCCTTTTTATCTCTCTGTTTTTCATGTCCCCGTTTCTCTCCTCACTTGGCAAAAAGAGCAAAATCTAAAAAAGTAAGGCAAAACCCAAACTTTAAGGTTGAGAAGGTTGAGTAAATGTCCTTAAGTTATTGCATCAATAGTCTTGCATTTTTACAGATGGCAAATACAATACATGAGGAGCTGGGATTTATCTTTAGAACTTTAGTGATTCTAAAAAAGTATTTTTTTCTTTTTAAAATTTTTTTAAGTTCTTTTCCTTTTGTCTAAAGGCTAAAGCTAGTCTGTTTTTATAATCTGTCTCGTATATTTTGCCTCTGAAGGATCTGTAAGGAAAAAGCGTTTTAGAACATTATCTGTAAGAACTCAAGTTACTGCATTAACATCCTGAGTACTCCTCTGGTGCGTGCACTGGTTCTCCCCTCTGTGGCCTTATATGACTGCAGTCATGCTTCTGGACGGGTGCTCTCTGACCTCTTCAGAGCACCACAGAGTTGGTTTGAATTTTTTTTTTTCTTTTGCTGAGTATTGAAAATTAAGATGTTTGAAATGCATAAGCAGAATTAATGCATTACAAAAATTGTATTTTACCAAGTATGCATGATAGTTTCCATGTTTGATTCCTGCTGCTTTTGACTACTGATTATAAATTTGTTCATAAATTAAGAAAGAATTTAGTCAGCACTTAGCATATATAATAGATGGACAACAAAGAGTTACCAGTTTAGGTCTATATTATGCCTCTTTTTCCCTGTTTTTTCCAAGGAACAGAAATGAAGGTTAACCATTAATAATCTATTCAAGTTCTGTATGCACCACATGAAAAATGAATGCATTTTTTTTTATTTCAGGGAAGTCTCAAGAACAGTCGGAAGATTTCAGCCCAAGAGTTTATTCAGGAATTGAAATCTGGGTCAACAGATGAAAGACTTGTCACTTGCTTAGAATCTCTCCGTGTGTCCTTGACTAGTAATCCTGTCAGGTAACATCATTAACATATTGCAACAATTAATTGTATTATTTCCTAATGGATTAAAATTAATGGATCTATAGATGTGCATGTTTCAAGGTTTCCCATTTAATGAATGTGTATGCATTAGTGAAAGATTGTACCTTTTTTCTGTTTTTTTTCTTTTCATTGATTATGTATCTTCTGTAGACCTATTATCTATACAGAAGAGAGCATGCTATTTTACCCATGCTTTTTTAAAAAAGCTAACTCTTCTGTAATCCTAATTCAAACATTAGTATTAGCCTTTATGTTTAATTTTGATATGATCCATGCAAGTTGATTTGTGGATGCTGGCTTTATGTTATTAATTTATTTTTTTTTCTATTCTATTTACAACCTTTTATTTTAGACTTCCTATTTAAGACAGTGGTTGAAAACATGATTTTGGTCAACTGTTTTGGGTTTAATTCAAAATAATACAAATGAAATGTTGGGGATGCTTCTGATGGAATATGATTAAAGAAGGATTAAACATCATCTTCCTGCATCTGGCATGGCAGAGTTGTTGATGTGGTTCTTCTGATGGGTGTTTGCATCTTTCCTTCTATTAATTCAGTTTTGAATTGAAATGCTTGCATGGGAAGAAATACGCTTTACGTTAACCTGAGTTCTTCTGACACAGCATTTTATAGGAGATATACTTGCTGCATGACTGTGAAGCTTCTTTTTGATGCAGTATTGCTGCTGCTTCTTTGTTGAAATTAAAAAAAAACAACAACCAAACAATAAAACAACAACCCGCAACACAACCTCATAGATTTTTGGTTTTTTTTAATTTTACTTAAGTTGGTTTAAAAAAGAACACTTTACTTATTAGTATGCATCTAGAAATAGAAACACAAAATGCATTAAATTTGTGAAAATTTAAGTTCAGAGCAGCCTCTTCTTTTTTCTTGATACAAGGATAGTTTCATCTTTTTGTATGTGACCCCTTTTACTGCACCTTCCCCACATACCGGGGAGAAGTTTATCCCCCTCCCTCAGAAAAACAAACCAAATCAAACCCCATGATCTTCAGGAGGTGCTAGTTCTGCTTGACAGCACGGTACAACGTGATAAGACATGAAGAAGTGAGAAAGATGGAGGAATGGCATCAAAGTAAGGAATTTTGAGGCCAGCTGTAGGAGAACGGTGTTGGTTTGTACTTCAGTGATTTGAAAGACAATGCAAGTTGAATTGGACTATGATGTTGTAATAACACATCTGATCAATACCAAAAGTTTGATCAATATCTGGAAGAAGAAAGTACAGAAACTTAAAAGTTTTATAGCAACTAAATATGAAATTTTCGACTAAGTAGGTTTTCCACAAATGTTTCACTTATAATAAGGAAATAAGGATTAGAAATCTGTAGATATGAGTATGAGGAAAAGAACAAGTGCTTTTGTCCATGAAGAAATGAAAAAACAAATGTTTTCATGTTCTTAAGCTTAGCGTATTTTACGTCAGTCCTTCAGAGCATGCTAGAAGGGTATGATGCATTGTTGATGTCTACGTATTGGATTGATACATATGAGAGATGAGTTTCTTTAACTTATTAGTACAATTAATTCTGGATTGCAACACTGGCTTTTAACTTTGTTCAGTCAATATAAACTATGGTAGGTAGAAAATTGGACAGTTAAATCCAAGTCCTATCTTGACTATAATTTATTAATATTTAACTTCAGTTTGAAACATTAAGCAGAATGTAACGGACAACATAAAAGAACTCTAAATACTTGGATTGGAGTGAAGCTCGTTATTAAGTTAATGGATTTATGGCCTAAGAATAGATCTAAATTTGAGAGGTTTGGATTGGAATGAGACTACCTGT
Organism: Scolopax mira; assembly: GCA_004320125.1. Taxonomy (NCBI): domain Eukaryota; kingdom Metazoa; phylum Chordata; class Aves; order Charadriiformes; family Scolopacidae; genus Scolopax; species Scolopax mira. The sequence goes on from BJBW01005015.1 coordinate 48,761, forward strand.
GGCTTGCAAAAACACCAGAGAAGAGCTATTTAAGTAGGCAGCAGTTTCATAGAAACAACTCACTGTACTACTTGTTCATGAATGCATTTTAGTCAACAAATCAAAAGAAGGATCACAAGCAATAGAACATATGGGTTCTGAAACAGTCTTCTGGTACATTGAGTAGTGCTGAAAAAGTCTGTTAAGATAGGCTTCACTAGACTTGAACAGAGCATTTTAAAATGGCCTTTGTAAAAACTAAGTTCTCCCATAGGGCTCAAATACAAAAATAGCAAAATATTAACAGTGGGATTCTGTTCTTCATACTAAAAATCTGCTGAATAAACTCTTTTTTTAAACCATGTTCCCTTCTTTCTAATGAGTAACAATAGTTGATGTTCATTGGATGCAGATATTAGTGCCCTAATAGATATTAGTGCCCTTGATTTTCCTATCAGCAGCCGGTTCTTTGAGTAGGAACTTGCTTTGACACATTAATCCTGAACTCCAGTCCAGCTCCTATAAATAAATGATTATTTTTAACTCTAGCTTCATATGATATCGACAATAAGAAATAACTGATAAAACTTTGGGGTTTTATTTTGTGCATGTGTAATGCCTAAGAATAAATTCATGCTTTTTTAACAGGGTGAGAATTAAATATAGCTTGGATCTTGCCTGACAATCTTCACATTTGTGGGCTGTGATCTTTCTGACACTATATAATTTAGGATTTTTGGCTGCTTTTCTCCATAATATACTTGATTCGCTTTAATTTTTAAACTTGTTGACATTTCAGTTTCTGATTCAAGAACTGGTTCTACAACATTGTTTTCCAATAGTCACTTTTGTGAAATGCAATTTTTAGTTCATGGAGAAAATCTGAATCAAGTGATATTGAGTAGGTTGGTCCTGGTACTTAAAAAAAGTAATAAATAATGTATTGAAATGTATGGCTTACTGCAAAAAGTAGTATTTATCTTCTGTCAGTATAAAAATAAAGCCTCTAAAGGAAAATGTATCCACTGATCTTGGGTCACTCTTCTTGAGGTAAATAAATGTGGTGGTTTTAGCTTAGAGTTGCGAACACAATTCATCAAAAGTGGTTCAGTGATAAAGCTGGACATTACAGATAACTAGTTTTCTACCTTTTGTATAATAATTACAGCAGACTTAGCTCTTTTCATTAAGAGGACCTTTTTAATAAATTGAAAATAGAAGCACTAATATCTTGGTATTTTGTTGGACTGACAAAAAAGTGAGTGTTTGCTCTGGATAGTGCAATAATCTTTGTTCTTTTTTGGAAGTAAAGGTCAGTAATAATGCAACAGTATTTTAGGCACTTGATCATTCTCAGCAGCCTCGGCTGCTGGATGTTTGACAAAGCAGCTGTGCACGATTTTGTCTAAGACAAAATGTGCTAAGAAACATCTAGTAGGATCGTCTTGAGGTCAGATATGGCCAGTTATGCCAAAAACAATTGACAGTTATTTGCCTTATCTGTTTTAGAATGAAACATCCATCCAAGAAGGAGAAAATGCTTTTTTCCCCAGGCTTTTAGGGGGAAAAAACAAAATCATCTGATCTAGTTCTCTTTTCCTAAGTCCGTTACAGTTCTGTAACAAGCAGAGATGAAGAACTTATTAATTCCATCCTATGATACGATTGGATGGACTATGTATTTCGAAAGAGCTATTGCATCTACTTTGTGTTACTTTCAACAGAATAGTTTATTATTTGTCACTAGTAAGGTGCCATCATTTTAAGAGTATCTAAGTATTCTGGTCGGTATTCATAAGTGATGATAAATAAATTTTACCCAGTGTGTACAATCGCATGTAAACAGACAAACCAGAAAACAGTGGAGAGGCTAAAATGCAAGTAAAGGGAATGTTGGTTTTTTTTATATTAATTCCGATCAATTCCTTTATTTATGCTGACATTTATTTATTTTTGCTTTTACTTATGCTGACAATTTTCATTTTTTTGTAATTAGTCTTTGATATATCAATATTTCTAATGTCTTTTTTTCTTTCTCCCTAGCTGGGTTGAAAACTTTGGCCGAGAAGGTCTGGGGCTGCTGTTGGATGTTTTGGAAAGACTGGTTGAAACAAAAAAGTAAGGATGGTTTCATATAAAATTGCCAGCTTTTCTCAACATATAAGTACCAGTTATTTACACCAATTTTTTTATTTATCCAGCCAGGAAAAAGTTGTGAAGAGGAGTCAGCATAAGGTTATACAGTGCTTGAGAGCCTTCATGAATAATAAGGTATGGGATTTTATTTAAACTGGGAATCTAAATTGCTACAATTGCTAAATTGTTCAATCAAATAATGTACACAATCAGTAGGTATAAGCCTGTGCAATTTGGAAAAGTACTGTGTTGGTCAGCTGTTCTTTCTGCTGCCACTTCCTCACTGCAGAAATATACTCAGAGAATAGTATAAACTTTTGATGCTGATGTATGCCCTTATTACAGAGTAAATGACCCGTTTTGGACTTCTCTTTCCTTTTTTTACATTAAGTATTTGACAGACTTAAACGTCATTTGAAATAGTTTCTTGAGGGATCTATTGTTTTACTAGGTATTTGATGTGGTCATTTGGATTCCCTCCAACTCTCCTTAACAACTGTTTTTCTGTTGTTTAGTATGGATTGGAAAGAATTTTGGGAGAAGAGAGAACCCTTTTGTTGCTGATCAAAGCAATTGATCCCAAGCAAACTAACATGATGACGGATATAGTTAAACTCCTTTCTGCAATGTGCATTGTTGGAGAGGAAAATATGTAAGTATTTAGCCAGAGATAGCAAGGTAATTTTATGATACCCTAAATTATAGTTATACTTGAATGAAATGCCAAGATTTTCAGCTTGCGTTTGAAAGTAGTACCTGTACTATATTGTCAGCTTTCAGAACACCTTTATCTGTAATTTTTATTATGGTCATATCGATATGAGTTTTCTGTTTTACATGTGGATGTACTGATTACATGGAAGTGGTTATGTAGCCATTCTTTTGCTTAATATTTTTTAGCATTACTTTTAAGATATCTTAACCATTGTAATCCAGTAAATCATTCTTTGGCTACAAAAGTCTCCAAGAGAAATAACTAATGCTTAAACCTCCTAAATTTGTACACAAGAAATTGAGGCAGGTAAACACTTTGACAATATGACTCTTCAGATGACAAATGGACAGCAGATTAAATACCTCTCCCGAGTTAAATGCTTTTCTTTTCTTACAGCCTTGAAAAAATTTTGGAAGCAATAACAGCAGCAGCAGAGGAAAAGAACGTTGACAGGTTCTCTCCTATTGTAGAAGGTCTTCAGGATAACTCAGTTCAGCTGCAAGTAAGCACATCTCTTTCACAAACCTCTGCAACAAGTAAAAATAGTGTTACTTGGTTTTCTGTATTCAACAGCCATTGCAATAAAAAGGAGGAGGGATACTGTTTGAAATAAGGGCCAAATTTTGGAATGTTGTTCATAATGGTATCTTTTAAATTGCTCTGTGGGAAGATTCAGTGTTGGGAAATAGAAGGGTGTTCCAGGTTAACTTGTTGATTTCTGTTCACCCAAATCCTACAGACTTTGGGAATTAAATTTATAAAGCCTTTTAAAACAAAGCATAAATCATATATTCATATCCCAAAATATAATCTCACTTCTGGTGCTATTTGCTGAAACTTAAAAATCAATAATAGCAAAAAAGCAAGTTTTTAGGCAAATGTTTCTTATAGTTAATGTCTAAATCAGCAGGAAATGTGTCCCTCATGCCCACTTCATGATTTCATAAAATTGCACCAGAGAGTCTGAGGAAAGAAATCCTTCACCTTATTTTCAATTTGCAGTAAAGATTGCCGTTTGTTTTGTGTCTCACAGAAAAGCTAACGATAAAAAAAATATTTGAAGGTGGGGAATCACTTGTATTTGAATTATGCCAGTAACAGTGAAATTCTCTTGAAAAATTGTCCATAACAAAACATAGAATGATTTGTTATGGAAGGGACTTACAAAGATCATCTAGTTCTAACCCTCCTCCCATGGAGGGGCATCTTTAACTAGATCAGGCTGTTCAAAGCCCCAACCAACTTGACGTTGAACACTTCAAGGGATGGGGTAGCCACAAATTCTCAGGATACGATTGTCTCTCTGGGCTGGAAGCGCATGTTGCCAGCTCATACCTGATTTTTCACTTAAGAATATCCCTGTGCCCTTCTCTGAAGGGCTGATCTTGATCCATTCATCACTCAGCTTGCACTTATATTTGCAATCACTGTGACCCAAATGCAGGTTGAAGCACTTGGCCCTGTTGAACTTCATGAGGTTCATATGGGCTCAGTTCTCCAGCTTGTCTCAAGGGGTTGGAAGTCAATGATCTTTAAGTTCCCTTCTAACTCTAACCATTCTATGAATCTATGATTCTAATTAGGACTTAGGACAGCACGATTCTATGAAAGAACTACTGGATCATGTCAGCAAGCAATTTCTATGGGAAAACGAAGACAAATAGTAGTGAAAGTTTACCAAGAGAGGTCTACAAAAAGCAGAATGAGAAAAAGTTGTATCAGAGGAAGAAAACACAAGCAAGGCATTGCTTAGACATCTACCTTTGAGTAATTTGCTTCAAGTAAACTTAAAAGAAAAACAAAACAAAAACACACGAACATAAAAAAAGTAAAGTCTGTCATGGTATTTTTTTTAAATTACAGAGATAGAGGTACGTGACTTTTGTTTAGAAATATCTGATTATGACTCTTATCCTTAAGTAGAGAAATCCGTTTTAAAAATTCTGAACATACAAATACAGATTGGTATTTAGAATTATTAAATTACCAGAAAGCACTATTGACTTCATATCTAACAACAGTCAAGGAAAAAGTTTGTTCTCTGCTTCTAGAGTGTGGCTGCTAATAAAAGAAATGGAGTAGAAATAACAGATACGGCAATTTCTTCCAGAAAAAGAGCACTGGAACATGGGAAATTCCATTTCAACATGAGGAAAAGCTTTACTTTGAGGGTGACAGAGGAACAGGATGTCCAGAGAGGCTTTGGAGTCTCCTTCTCTGGAGACGTTCAGAACCTGCCTGGACATGTTCCTGTGCAACCTGCTCTAGATAAACCTGCTCTGGCAGGGGTGTTGGACTATATCTCTGAAGGTCCCTTCCAACCCCTGTCATTTTATGCTTCTGTGGTAAAGACTTCTTTATCTCTGCTGGTGATGCCCTTGCTGATGCAGCCTAGCATCTGGTTGGCTTTCTTTGCTGCTGCAGCACACTGGTCATCCAACTTGAGCTTGTTGTCCACCAGGGACCCCAGGGTACTTTCCACAGAGCTGCTCCCCAGCCATGTAGATCCCAGCCTCTGCTGCACTACTGGATTGTTTTCCTAGTTGCAAGACCTTATACTTGTCCTTACTGAATTTCATAAAGTTCTGTTTAACCCACTCTTCTAGCCTATACAGGACTTTCTGCAGAATGGCTCCTTTCTTAAGTGTCCACTTGACCACTTAATTTGGTATCATTGTCAAACTTCATCAGGGTACACTTGATCCCATTGTTCAGATCACTTATGGAGATATTAAACAGTGTTGGACTCAGTATCAATCCCTGGGGGACCCCACTTGTCAGAGGTTGCCAGTTTGAAAAGGACCTATTTACTACCACCCTCTGGGTGTGCCCTGTCAGCCAGCTCCCCACCTACTGCACAGACTACTTGTCTAGACCATAGTTTCTCTAGGAGGAGGCTGTGAGGAACCATGTTGAAAGCCTTCAAGAAATCCAGGTAGATAGTTCTATCGCTCACCCCGCATGAACTGAGCAGGTTGTGTAGTCATAGACAGTGATAAGGCTTGTCAAGTATGACTTGCTCTTGACAAACTCCTGCTGGCTTTTCCCAGTCATACGCTTTATTTGACTTGTGATAGCCTTCAGGAGGGTTTATTCCATAAGTCTTCCTGGGGACTGAAGCAAGACAGATGGGTCTGTAATTTTCTGGATCCTTCCTCCTGGAACTTCCCCTGATCTCCACAACTTCTCAAAGATTACAGAGAGTAGCCTCTCAATGACATCAGCCTGATCTCAACACTCTCAGGTGGATATTGTGCAGGCCCATAGATTTGTAGGGATCAAGCTCTTGCAATAGTTCACAAACCAACTCTTCCTTCACTGACAGTAGATTTGTGTTTGCATCAACCAGGGTTGTTGTTCTCAATGCCTCAGGCCCAACAGTGATGGAAAAGACAGAGATGAAGAAAGTTCTGAGACCTTCTGCCTTTTCAGCATTGCCCGTGACTAATTCACCTCTCCTGTTTAACAGCAGGCCAATATTTTCCTTCTGCTTCTGCTAGTTGTTTATGTACCTGAAGAACCCTGTCTTGTAGCTTTTGATAACTCTGGGCAGTTCCAATTCAAGTTGAGCTTTTGCATTTTCTATCTGCATCTCTGTATGCCCTGACAATGCCCTTGTAGTTCTCAATAGCTATTTGTCCACTTTTCCATCTCTGGTACATGAGAGATGCCTGGCTGTATTCATATTCTCAAACTATGATCATCAATCTTTTCTTGAAGCAAAAACACTTAAGTATGCTTTCCATAATTTTGGATTTTATTGAAGATTAAAGAGAGAATATCCTTTGCTTTCAACAAATGCAAGAACTAGATACGTAGACCTTTCACGAAAAATACTAAAGGCATCATATTGAGGCTTTTTATATATTCAGCCTTCAAGTAACAGAAACGTTAGTCAATTCAAAATTGAAAAGGTCAGTTGTTAGTGTCAAATTGAACTGCCACAAAATAAGCCCACATATATCAAGCAGATAATTGAAGAAAGCGTGCCAAGTAACTGACAACTGTAAGCTTCTGTCTCATTAAAACACTGTCAAATTAACCACCAGGTCAATGTCATTGTTATAAAAGTTTACAACGGATTCACACAAGGAACCTTGATTTTTCTGGTCTTAAAAAAAAAAAATCTAGCAACCATTTGTAGAGTTCGGAATCAAAACAACAAAACAACTTCATCAGAAAGAAAACATTCAAATGGAAGCTTAAAAAAATAATACAGCAACTTGAAACAGTAAAACGTTACATGCTTTCAAGAACTTTAAGGTAACACTCAGTAAAGCCAAATTAATATATTTAGCTGTAGTATTGCAATTGTAACATTTAGAATCAATTCTTGCAAAAATACCTGAAGCAAGGATTTGCTACTACAAGAAATTTATATCTAATCTGGAAAATGCAGACTCAAAACTTATCTTACAATCTACCCTTTCCTTATGCAGTCCCTTTCCACTCCCACTATAAGTAGAGCTCAAAGTTTTTTCTCCTTCTCCTTGTTAATCTGAACTGTAGGCTCAACCTTACACAAAACCTCCCAGCCAGTGCCCAAAGAAGAAATTATTACTCTACAGTTCTCCTTACAGCCCCTTTCCAACCCAACTCCAGCCCTACCAATATAAGTCTCCTTTTTGACCCTTGAAGGCAATCATTATTATTTTCATACATTAACAAGAAACACAAATCTAAAACCAGAAATAAGGCAAATCTTTATTCACTAATCCAGAATCAAGATCTGCTACATGAAACCAGTATTAACCTGATATACTTTTAAAAACAGTCAACAAATGAGATATAAGAACAAACAAAATATTATACATTTCCAAACATAAAAATTATTGCTGGAGGGGAGAACCTTTGTGACCCTGAAGTTGACTGACTGAGGTTCCTAAGCAACTTTGATTCGGTTTTCATTCAAAACCTTTTAACTCAGTGTAATAAATCCATGTTGACATAAACAAACATTTAGAAGATTTAAAATAAAAAATCAAATTAAAGAATCACCCTTTCCTCAGTTATCACTTCACCTGACAAATTGCACCATGGCTAAATATTCCATCTGCCAGAAAACCAACCAGTAATTCAAAGATTAATTTATCCTATCATAGTAAATGATTCCCATTATGGTTAGGGCAGCAAGATTTGAAGTAAAGGAAATAAAAATAATATTGCTATCTGATCTCTTGCTCATGACAGAGAATACAAGGATACTTACGCATATTACCACAGAAATCAAAAGTAACAGAAGACAACCATTTCTGCATCAAATCAAAGTAACTGAATTTAAATGACTTTATGCTGAACAGTAATTTTCTGTCTCTTTCATCTTTATATGATATTCTCTTGACCTCAGTTTAGCACTCCTAGAATGTGTATTCTAGAATGTACCTCAGAAAACAAATTATTTTGTATTTTGGTAATTTGGGTTAAAAAAACCAACCCCATAACACTAAACCCACAAAACACAGTTTGATTATGCAACAAGTTATTCTACAAATTAATATCTAGACTACTAAAAAGGGTTAGAAAGCAACTTACTCGGAAACTCCACATAAAATAGGTTAGCAAGTCTATTCTAGATGAAGAGACATGAAATCACATAATAGGAAGCTGAAGATGGGAGCATCATGGGATGCCATCCATAGGGGCAGGGACACCTCCCACTGGAGCAGGTTGCTCAAAGCCCCATCCAGCCTGGCCTTGAACACTTCCAGGGATGGGGCATCCACAGCTTCCCTGGGCAACCTGTTCCAGCGCCTCACCACCCTCACTTAATGAATTTCTTTCTAGTATCTGATCTAAATCTCCCCTCTTCCAATTTAAAACTGTCGCCCCTTGTCCTGACAAAGACACTTCTGACACTTTCTGATGCTTCCTGACAAAGAGCCCCTCTCTGGCTCTCCTATAGGTTCCCTTCAAATATTGAAAGGCTGTTATAAGGTCTCCCCAGAGTTTAAAGTATGTTCTGGTTATGAACTGCATTTGAATTCCCACTCTAGTGGGAAGTACTTAGAAAAACAATACTTTTGTCTGATGTGTTTCTTGCTTTTCATTATCCTTTCTTGTCTCTGTTCTATGTGAATAGCACATGTGCACATGTACCTTGTTGATTTGGCAAATGAAAAGAAAATATCTTTTTTTTTTTTTGTTTGGCAGCAATTACATCTGTAGATGTCCTTTCATCTAAATTGCATTGCTACCTCAAAGATAAAGCTGTAGCTTGCTCTTGATCAGGATTTTCACAGTAGCATACTTTGTTCAGTCTCTGACTGCCTCTTCACGGATAGTTTAAATCAAGTGTGATAAATCCCGATTCCTGTCTTAGCAGTTTATTCACACAAAGTTTGGCATGAAAATATACTGTGTTTTAAACTGCTGATAACTATAACAAAGGTTCCAACTCTGATGTAATCAAACAACACGGAGTTGGATTTTATTTGAAATGTAAATGTAACCTTGCAGTATATTACTGACTGTATGCTGCTGTTTGTCTGGTGAAGTCTGCAGTCACTGAAATGCCTTGCTGATGTTAACAGGAGTACAGGTGTTGGAGGCATCTGTCAGTGTACTGAATTACTGGTTTTTAATGGCAGAGCTAATTGAATCAAGAAAATACAACTGAATGAAAGACTGAATATTCCAGAGAGTTAAATCAGTGATGGTGCAACACGTTTCAACTAAACAGGCTCAGAATTAGGAGAAGTAAAAATTTTTGTTATGGCTTCTGAAGAAAAATATCCATACTGACAAAGTGGATGGTTTGGTAAAGTGGCCCAAACATATACAAAAACAAATACAAAAAGGTTTAAGAATAAAAAATACAACCCATACTTAATAAGAGAATATATTCTTCAAGGTACTGTTGCATTAAATTTTAGCTGTTTTGGTTGCCTGCATTTTCTACCATTTGTTGCATCCAAATTATGAGACTGATCAGATTCTCCCCCTTGTTGTAACACTGCAACCTTAAATATAAGGAATACACCTTATATTTAACACCAATGATTTTGTTCTTAGTCTAAATGAAATCTTAATGGTCTAATGACATGACTGTCAGTAGTACTAGCACATGTGTCTGCTCACATCGCATGCCTCTGCTTTTCTATGCATTTTATTTAGGGATATATTGCTGTCTGCTAGTTACAGAAGTGTATGTAACAGTAATGTTTTTGGCCACAAACTTGTGCAAGGCTAAGCAAAACCTTAAAACTAGTGGGGTGGTAGTCATTCTGTTACTAACAGAGCTCCAGACGGGCAAGCCAAATCTCTGGATAAAGCCTGACAAGTCTGGAAGTGTATAGGGTTAGTTAATAAAAAACCTGTAAGCTGTTGCTAGGGAAAGTAACTGGACTACAAGGCCACATGTTCTGAACAAGATTGTGAAGGACTTGATAGGCAATTATTGATTATGAGGAGCTTTTTCAGTGTCCAAAACTACTAGGTATTGCAACTGGAGAGTCCAAATATCTTCTCTGTTGGATACTGTTAAGACAACTGCTGGAAGGTTTTATTCAGTCCACTTTTGAGAATTGGACTAGGCACATTAGGTGGTTTTTAAGTTTTGTTATTGTTGTGTGGCGTTGGGATGTAGGTAAGTCTTAGGATTTTCTTTGACTTTATCTTTTGGTGTTTGTATTTTCCTTTTCTGGGGTTAGCACTAATTTTTGTTACCTAATGTAGAGTGATGCTTCAGCAGAAACAAACACATTAGAATAACTCTTAGAAACAGTACATGCACAGAAACAGGCTTCAGGAGTAACACAGCTTTGTTTGGATTTATTTCAAGAAAATAAATGGTAAGTTAACAAACTCGTATTCTCATTTAGGTTTTAAAATACTGTAGACATATATATATATATGGAATCATATTGTATAAAATGAGGGAAATAACAGCTTTCAGGGGGAAATGTTGTAAGATTCTGTTCTGACTACAAAGATGAAAAATCCAATGTGATGGTTAAAACCCCAGATTGTTATCAATTTACCAGCTTTCTAAGTGGGTTGCTCAGAGAAGAATAACTGAGGATTGTTTCTTATTTATAACTTTAAAGAAGCCCCGAATCTGAAAGATTTTTCTCAAGGGAACATATTTTATTTCAGACAGAATGGTCAAGGTTGTGGTCCTGTTACCTATATTCCTCTCTGAGTTCTTTTAAAATTAACTGCTAGTAATGTGCCAGTACCTTTCTGAAGAAAACACACCATGGGTATATTCGTATTTAATATGTGTAGGTTTTTTTATTGTTATTCGTTAGGTGATGGTGTAATTGATCTCACTATAAAGAATATGGAAAAAGGACATGAACAGGCTTTCATTACCTTCAGTTTTAGCCTTATGTGTGGTTTATATTACTGATATTTTTATTAATTATCTACATGTTGCACACTTTGCTAGTGTAAAATAAGAAGATGGATTTACAGTAAGAAAAAGGTCTCAAAGAAATACTACTTCAACTGATCTTAATACAGCCAAATAACTTGTGACCCCCAAAAGCTGCTTTTTTTTGTAAAGAAAAAAAAACAAAAACAAAAAAACCTCCTAAACATTGAATACTATTTTGTAGTATTTTGGAATTTGACTACTTAACATCTGTTCTCTAAATTCTTCTAAATGTTTTTGACATTTTACAAACGTTATTGAACTCCAGATGAAGCACATCAGTTCCTGCCTGCTCCTTGAACCTTTCAAACACCTTTCATGAGTTTGTGAACGAAGATTTCGCCTTGCAAAGCCATGTTGCATTTATTCATATTGTTCATTTATTCATGTTGGGTTTTTCATGTTACTCATTAATTTTGTTCTCTATTACACTTTCAATATATTTGCACTGTAGAAAAGTCAAGCTTACCAGTCCATAGTTGTCCAGATCTTTCTGAATATGTCCTTGTAAATATCAATCTAATTGCTGCGATATTCCTTTTCTTGGGTGTTAACATACTTTTTAGTAAGAACTTAAACACAATATCTAGTACTAAAGTTATTTTGTCCTCTATTTTTTTCAAAACATTTGCGTGAATACTCTTTTGTGACTTCTAATTGTTGACTTTAAGTTTTTCTGCCAACCCTTGAACCTGTTTGTGTCTCTGTTCTACTTAGGGAACTCCTTTTGCATAGTAGTAGAACGCTATCAAATGCTGCTGTGGCCTTTGTTTTCTTTAGGTCCTCTTTTTCAACATGGTCTCTTAATGATTTTGCAGATACTTTGGTTGTCTTTGAGTAACCATCCCTGGAGGTATTTAAAATATGTGTAGATGTGGCATATAGTGACAAGGTTTAGTGGTGGATATGGCAGTGTTATGTTAACAGTTGGACTCGATTATCTTAAAGGTTTTTTCCAACCTAAATGACTTTATGATTATTTTGTTATCTTCGAGGAAAAAGATGTTTTAATCATGGATGCTTTTTGCAAGTTGTCCCTCAAACGTTTTAGTTTTTTTTCTTAGTCAGCTTTAATACAGTATCATGTTCAATCAGCTGAAGCTTTGTGAATTCCTGTTGTTCCTTGCTATCTATTTTCCAGATAAATCTTTAGTTTCTGTGAAGAGACTACTCACTAGTTAACCACAGACTGATACAGGTACCATTGTTGACCTGATGCTTGCTTTTCAGCTGAAGTACTAATCCCCATCAAGTATTTTATGACACTCAGTATATCAAAAGAGGGAAGATTTTAAAAAAGAAGGGTAAAAGGTTCATTCTGTTGCTTAGGCTTGGCATAGTTTTAATCAGCATTTTGTCTTCTAATGAGTTTTCTACTGTCCATGTAGACTTCACCATTTCTGTGATGTCACTAACTTTTTATTTTTATGTACAGATAAGTAAATATTTACATGGATTTTTATACATTGAGAATTATGCTTAGCAAGGTATTTACTATATGCCAAAGTTCATTTAATAAAAGAACTAGATATTTGTATGAAATGACAAAATTCAATGGAGTGAGAAAATACTTCATTTTAATGGAAACTTGTGGACTAATTTTTGGTGTCTATAGCTCATGTGGTTGATAAAGTATCTTAACTATAAGACTACAGTAGATTGATAATTAGACATGATGTAATTTCTAGTTAGTAGTTATGTCTTTTTAACTATTATGCATATTGAAATCTCAGAAACAAAACGGTTTAATATTTCTTCTGTTATAGGTAGCCTGCATGCAGCTCATCAATGCTCTTGTTACATCTCCTGATGATTTGGATTTTAGGCTTCACATCAGAAATGAATTTATGCGCAGTGGATTGAAAGAGATATTGCCAGTAAGTGTCTTGTAGTCTCTCTTTGCATTGCTATTTAAATTATTGGACTATTTGAGCTTGAGAGGGGGAATGGGAGAACAAGCTCTAATAAATTATTCTCAAAGGCATTTTATTAAGTCTGGGCATGAGCAGCTAGATCTGAAAATCAGATTTAAAATAAGAATGAAAAGGTGTGAAGTGTGCTCTCTGAACTTCATGCTGATTCCTCAGCATTTTAGGACTTTGATTTAGATTATGTGACGTACTGTTTTGCAAACGCTTGTTAAGTGAGGCATAAACCATGTTTACCTTTTGAATATTTAACTTAACTCATCTGTTCTTGCAGTTTTAAACATAGACTTCTGGAAGTTACTAAAAAGGTTTGTTTATTTATGTATGGAAATGGTAATTTTGCAAGCCTTTCTACTTTGCAGCAATTGAAATGTATAAAGAATGAAGCACTAGATATTCAGCTGAAAGTATTCAACGAGCATAAGGAAGAAGACATGATCGAGTTCTCTCATCGTTTAGAAGATATTAGATCTGAACTAGAATATCCTTTTGATATTGGCAAGAGAAACATGAACAAAATAAAGTGTATAATGGGCATTTTTTCTGGTATAACTTCTGTTTCAAAGAAGTTATCAATCAACATTTGACTGAAATATTTTTTTCCTTGCTATTTTCTCCTTAACTTCTTTACTGAAGTAAATGATGTTTACAACATGGTGTGGAATACAGTTAAGGATACTAGTGCTGAAGGATATTTTCTTTCTATTCTCCAACATCTTTTGCTCATCAGAAATGACTATTTCATACGGTATGTTTTAATGCTATGCTAAATGTTAATTATCAATTTTCTTGTAATGTAGTTTTTAATAGAGTATTTCTTCCACAAATTTAATGATAAATATAGTTGAATATTTTTCAGGGTTGATTCCAATTTTTAAATAATCTCTTGTGAACTCATGTTTAAAAGTATCAGCTTTGAATAAGAATACTATCTATATGTTTTTGTCACTTAGGATGAAATTTTATATGTGAGTATAGAAAACTATTTGTTTTGAGATAGGAAGCTTATTGACTGCAGGTCTAAGTGATGAGGACAGGTGTCTTAACTGGTTATAAACCATGGTGTAGCATTGTAATTTTGTGGTGTATTTCAGTCAAAGGACAAAAAGAGGTATGCAGAGAAATGCACTTGATACAGAAATCTGAAAATACGCTTAATTTTTAGAGTAGCTTTTGGTTGGGAATTGAGCATTCTCAATATAAATTATAAATCAGTGCAACCATATTCGTGTAACTTGGAAAATTTGTCAGATAAAGCATAGAGAAGACGTTAATAAAATATATGTTTGAAATTGCCAAATATTTTCCTTTCTAAAACGTGCCTGTGTTGTTTTTGAAGAAATGCTGGAGGAACCAGGATATGAACAGAACAGGGAAGGAAAGTTTTCTGCATTTCTGCCTGACCTTGCATTTCAGGCATCCAGCACAGCAGTACCCTCAAAGGTTAACAGTGCTCGACATGGGTACATCCATGCTAGACTTCTTCCACCTGAAAGGCTTTTGAATTCCAGCTTGCATGTTCTGTCATAGCCCTTGGCACTTGAGAACGAGATGGTTTTCATTTCTCTTACATGAAGCAGGGCTGCAATACACCCATAGTTATGAAAGTCACAAAACAAAAAGGGGTCAAGCTGAAGGAAGAGCCTCCTCTTTACTGTGAGGAAGCAGGAGGAAGTCCTTCCTTCCTGTGTTTCCATAGCGGGACAAATACAGAGTTTATAATATTAGAATCATTTATCATTAGGTCCACTGTTTTTTCAGGCTTTGTTTAAACTGTATTTGTGTAATCAACTGCCAGATACATTTGTCCGTTGAGACTTTTGGGATTTGCATCTACCCTTGGAAATAAGTCAGCCCAACTCTTTTGATCTTACTGTGTTTGTAGACAACATTTTAAGTATAAGTTAATATACTTACATATTAGTAGACAACATATTTTAAGTATATGTTAATAAATAAATGTGCTGTAAAGAAACTCATCTCTGTCTTTAGTCCACAGTATTTCAAATTAATTGAAGAGTGTGTGTCCCAGATAGTGTTACATCGAAGTGGAACAGACCCAGATTTTACATATCGTAAAAGATTAGATATAGATTTCAGCCACTTAATAGGTAAGTACTCTGTTTGGAAATGTTTACTATATCATACTTTATATGTTCCAAAAGCCAAGTTAAAGTTATACATGTGATGAAGAATCTTGTGTTCCCTGTATATGTGCAAGTGTGTTTGTTTATTTTTTTTCAAGATATTTGTGTAGATAAAGCAAGATTAGAAGAATGTGAAGAGAGGGCTTCTGAACTTTCCAGAAAAGTAAGTAATTTTTAAGTTACATGATCATAAGGTGGACACAGGGAATTACTTAATAGCTTCATGATTGATGTAGCTGAACGTGGTATAGTTTTTAACTTCAAATTACTATTAGTTCTCTGTTTAAGTAGAAATTTGGATGTTTCTTGTGGACTAGAAATCAGAGAAGAGTGGTGTAAAGTAGTTAACCTGAAGTGAGAGTCTTTCTACTATTTATTTCAACGTTTCATGTCTCCCAAATCAAATCTCCTCAAAATAAAACGAATACTTTATTTGAATAGTTTATTCAACAAGATAAACAATGGGAGAAAAATAACCAACTCATTTGTATCTATGCCTCTGCATTACTGTACATCAATTCTTTAAGCTGTCTAATTCCAAGTTGAAATAATTTAAGTACTTCATGCCATTTCATATAGCAAAGACTTTCAGTGGTGATAGAGACGGTACTTCCACTCAGTGGATACATGGAAGTTACAATAGCAGATATGTTTTATGTGTCCTTAGTATTGTTTATGTGAGTTTCAGCAAACACAAAATAAAAATTTGAAATCTAAATGTATAAGCTGTGCAGAACTGATTGAGCAACAATTTTCTTTTTTTTTTTCCTCTTTTTTTTCTTAGTTTGAAAAAGATTTTGTAGTTCATCAGGAGACCCAAGCTCTGCTGCAAAAAAAAGAAGAAAGAATTCACGAACTTGAAGCAGAATTGCAAGCTTTTAAATCACAGGTATAAGACAGTTTAAATTAATTTATGAAGTGTAGTATTTGAAAGGGACTTCATTTTGCATGTTTTGCCAATTCGGATAGTACAGTTGAGTTTTTTCCAAGAATCCTTGTTATTGATTATTGACTGTTAGTTTCCTTTATTTCTGTTTTATATAAAGAATTGTAGTGTGACGTTAATTAGCTGTTTGAGTTCCCAGATGATCCTTTTTGTGTCTGAGCTCTGTTAATTAAACTAGTTTCTTATGTTTCATTTGGGTTTTGCTTTCAGTGTCATATATTTCCAAAGTAATTAACCACATAGGGTAATAAGTCTTATGCTTTTAGATTAGCATTCATCACTGTGATCTTTATCCCTCCACAGGAAATTATTCATTATGCAGTTTGCTTTGCTGAAACCTTACCATGGATGTCCAGCAGTGAAAGAAATAACCTGTGGCTGGATAAGACCATTTCCTGATAATTTTTCAATTTTCAAGCAGGAATAGATATTTTAAAATATGATGGAGAGGAATAATGTGGATTTTTGAGAGTAATACTTGAGCTAACTTGTAACTGCTTCAGCTCTGAAAAATCTGTGTAAGGACACTGTGTGACCAAGTGATTTTTTTCCTGTATCTTCTTTCCTGGAATAAGAAGCACAGCCTAAAAATGGCTAAAGAAAAACAGCATTGGGAAGGCATGCATAGAGGAAAGTTATATAACATATATTTTGATCATAGAGTTTTTTTAATACCTTTGAGGTTTTTTTGTGAGGAAAATACGCTCTGCTTTGGTCTGTTTAAAAATATCATTCTAATTCAGGCTGCTAGTCAGAATTAAGTGTTAGCATCAAAGTCAAAGAGCTTTAAAAAAAGCAATTACAAAAACTTGCATTAAAAAAATATTTTTTGTGAGAAGTGTAATGGTCATATTATCCCACTGTTAATGGAGTACTTGAAATGTTTTGAAAATACCAAGTACTTGATTACTGCACCTTATTACTCTGAAATCTGTCGTAAGAGGAATCTTTGGTTTCCATATGGCATCAATTGCTACTTAGAAGGACTACTTCCGCCTCAGGAATATGTTTTTTTTTCCTGGTGTCATTCCTTTACTCTTTCATTGTATTTGCTATTTGTTTAATGCGTTTCTTTTCTTATTAGAGCCTAATTGTTCAATGTCTACTTGTTAGTTGGAAAAACATTTATTTTCAGAAATTCAAACTATAATATTGTGCATGTATTTATTTATTGATATTAATCTATTTCATTGAAAAATTTAATTCTCTGCTTATTGTATTTCTCTCCATTTTATAAAAAAAAAAATAATTAATTGCTTCAGCTCACAATTGTCAGTTAATAAGTTGATAAATGCTAGTTCCAATACCCTACTTATTCTTTTGTTGTTTTTGTCAGGTACTCGTTTATTAATGTTTGAAGGCCCACTATAGAAGTTATTAAAATAGTGGACATAAATATATATTTTTTTAGACTTGCTGAAGTGCTAATGAGCCTATTTTGGTATGGTATAAATACCATTACACACCTACTTTTATTCTATATAGTAAGACAGCTATACTTTTTGGAAGGAATTTTCGTCATTACTTTCTGCTTGCAGCTCTGTAGAATGAGAATGCTCCTATAAAGGAAAATGCCTATTTTTGAACAAAATTACTTATCTCTTCAGAATCTGCTATTATGCCATTGGAATGTTTCTCTGTAATCTGTAGGCTAAGTAAGAACACTAGAGACTAGGATGTTTTGGGGGGGGGTGTGTGTGTGTGTGGTTTTTTTCTTAAATTTGAGCTAAATTATGGTAGTCTAGATAGTTATCTCTCTGAAATTTTATCAGACCCTTCTTAGATCATGATCAGTTAAATATGGCAAGTGGGATATAGCATTTCAGCTGGTCAGTATTGGCACGCACCCCCTGGTTTGAATGCTTTCTTTGAATGTTGAGTCTTCCAGTTATGAAATCAAAAGCACGTTGGGCTCATTATAGTTCATATTTGGTTTTCCTGTACAAAAAAAAAGGCGGTGGCTTTCAATTGAGTTGTGGGATTTTGTCTATAAACTATGATTGTTATGGTATTTTGTTGATAAAAACTGTGAAACTGAGTAAGAATATTTTCCTTATCAGTATGGCTCCTTGCCACCTGGTTTTCTACCATCAACACAAGGAGATGCATCTATAGTTCCACTAGAAGCTGCAGGACCACGTCAACTTCTGCCGCCACCTCCTCCACCGCTGCCTTCTAATGGAGCAATACCACCACCACCGCCTCCCCCTCCTCCTCCACCACTTATGAATGGTTTGGGAATTCCCCTGGCACCCCCTGGTGCTCCTCCACCACCACCTCTACCAGGCCTGCCTGTAGCACAGTGGTCTCCACCTTCATGTACTTTGCCATTTGGAATGAAGCCTAAAAAAGAATTCAGACCGGAGGTTACCATGAAAAGACTCAACTGGTCTAAGGTAGTACTGGTTTATAGAATCATAGAATGGTTTGGGTTGGAAGGGACCTTTAGAGATCATTTAGTTCCAACCCCTCTGCCATGAGGGGTAGTCTATTTTTTTTCTTCTCCACTGTGACAGGATCAAGTATACCAAGACTATCAATATTCTGAGTTTTGGAAACAATAATTATTTAGACCAAAATAAGTAAGTAGAAAGTTTTTCAGATTTTTATGAAGCCATCAAAGCTACAATCCAAAAAGTAAGGTACTTAATACCTAGTTAAACCTCCTGTGTTCAGATACTATTTAAAGTTTACTGAATTTTAAATCTAGACCAAAGATAATTTGGTACATTTAGACCTTGGATAACAGAGTATGATGTCTGTGTTGCTTTGTAGTATTAGAATGAGCTTGTCGAAAAGCACTTACTTTAAGCATTATCTTCAATCATAAATACATTAATAACTCAAAAGTTGAGTTGTATACCAAAAGCACACGTGTTTTACAGAGCTCTTAAGTATTTCATTTGCTTTAACTTCTACAGAGCACAGTCTCTGCATAGTATCAAAATACTTTAATTTATAAAATTTTGTTTTGTCTCTTGCTTGTAGATCAGACCTCAGGAAATGACAGAATCCTGTTTTTGGGTTAAGGCGGAAGAGGACAAGTACGAGAATGCTGACATGCTTTGCAAATTGGAACTTACATTTTGTTGTCAAAAACGGGGTAAGTAATTGGTTGCTTTAATTTTCAGCTTTTAGAGATATCTTTAAAATTTTCAGGGCTTAAATACTATACCAAAAATTCAGATTATAAATTGATGTTCTATTTTTTAAGTAGAATGCGTGGGAAAAAAAAAAAGCTTGAAAGTCCCGGTTGTTAAATCCCAGTGAACTACTTTACTTAAAGGGTGAAAAAAAGGAAAACCTTACAAAAAAAACCCCAAGAAATGCTTCTGGATAATACAGATGTTTATTGAGTCACGTTTGAAAAAATATTTATAAAATTTTGTCTGAATACCTTTGTATATTACTGTGACCTAATTTAGAGTCCAAAAGATGATGTTTATCCTCAGAATGCCCATGATTGATGTATTCTGGTTCAATGTGGGAGGAGAGTCTTGTAATGAGGTTTTTTACTTTCTGATAGACTTGTAGCAACACCAATGTCCTGTAGTATTTTGCTTAGCTGCTTCAGTTTTTAAAGCCTTGTGGAAGAGCAAAATTATTTGCAAGTATTCCTGACCTTAAATCTTTTCTGCCTTTCTGGAAGTAAGTTGCCTCACTAATAGTTTAGGTTATTCTGCCCCATATATAATTTGCCTATATTTTCACTGTTATTGCTTGACATCTTTCTTGGCCCCCAACCCCCAGCCTTGATTGATATCAGAGACTTAGTACTTTGGGACAGTCAAAGGGGTGCAATGATTAATTCCTTCTCAAATGGAAAAGGCATTATTATATTTTTAGCTTGTTTTATACATTTTGTTTGTTTGTTTGTTTTAAATTATTTAATACAGCATTCTCAAGTTTCTCCATTTTTTTGGTGTGTATTATCCAATAGTTGTGTTTTTTTACCATAACCAAGAACTTTATTTAGATTTTGTGAAAGATGGCCTTTATATTCTTGCAATAATTCTGAGTACTACAATTTATTACTGTTGATGTTTAATAATATTAAGTATGTTGTACAAAGATAAAAAGGCAAGAAGACTTCACAGACCATAGACATTTTTTTGCTTGAATCTCTTAGACTAAGTCTAAAAGATCATTGTGCTACCTGTGTTAGGAGAATTCCCAAGAATATTCCCTGAATTAATAGGTTGGAAGTTTTAAAAGCCACTGGAGGAAATACTGTTTCCTATGTGTAATTAAACAGTAAAATCTGGGAGACAAGATGATGTTCAGGCCAAACAGGAACATATTAATGGCTCAGAAGAGGATTGTGAGTCTACACAGACAGCGCGAACATTAGAGTTAACATTCCTTCAAAGTTTAACTGGATGGACTAAATACAGTGTTTTGACAAAACTTAGCAGAAGAGAGTTACTGGATCTACAGCTGAAAAATCAGTAAAGTATACTCTTGTACCAAATGGAGGAGCCAGGGGGTGGTTAAAAGACTATAGTCTGCAGGGACAAATTTCATATTTCTTTTTATAGATGGAACTTACTGCTTAATCTTTTCTTTTTAATTTTGAAATGTATCTTGGGTGATACAAGTGTGCCATCATATTAATTTTTCAAAGGAAATGGAGACACTAAAGATTTTATTTAGAACACCACGTAGGTGTCTAAAGGGTAACATGGAACTAAATTTCATCTTTCTTCAAGTGAGTGGTTTACAGAAATCTGTGTGAATGCTTAAGCACATAAATAGATGGCACCAGGCATCTCAGTGTCCTTACTAACACACAAATTCTAGTACAAAGAACTTGCAGAGTAGCTGCTTTTGTACTCATGACCATGGAGGGAGGATACTTCTTTGTAGCTTATATGTGATAACTTACTGATCATACCAAAACGTGCCAAAGAAATTGAAGACATCCAGATTCACTTCTCAGTCTTGAAGAAATGTACCATCTTGTGTTCTATAGTAGAATCGGTGAGCTATTCACTAGATTTGACTTAGGAGCAGTCTCCTGGACTACTTCTAAAGTTTTGTCTCTAAAACCAGAATGATGAGAAGATGAAAATTATTCTTTATCCAAATGACACGCATGCAAAGAATGAGCTGGTTTCCACTCTGTTGAAGGGGCTGCTTATGTACTCTTTTCATTGAAGTCATTGTGTAAGAAGAGGTATCTAGCTGTGGAAGCAGGGACCAGAGTGTTCAATGATGTTTTAAGTGAATTTTATTCTGATGAAGGAAAATCAGAGTGAAGTACTCAAATGTTCAGTTGCTGCATTTTGCCAGCTGATGTGCCAAAATTATTTCATTGTTGATCCAGAAGTAGTCTTATGTGTATGTAAATAATCCATTGATGAGTTTCTACTAGAAAAAGGAATACAGAAGAGCATAGAATAGATTTGAAGATTTAGCAGGTATTTGTATAGAGTTATAAATAATATTCATTCTGAGTGGCTATTGAAGCAACTGAAACAACCATAGATGTTACGGAGGTATGAAAGTAACATTACTGCAAGGTTATAATAGTAAAAGAGGGTTTTGCTTCAGTATCAGAAAAAAGATGAGTAGTAAGATGGAGCAAAGACTATACATGGAAAAAAAAAATCACTGGTAGAGGATGTGTGGAAATATGTCAGAGGCATGGTTTGAATCATGGTATAAATGAATTTGGAAGGGACCTCTGGACATCATCTGGTCCAGTCACCTTTGTAAAAGGAGATTCAACCTAGTTGATGTTTCTTGGGGGTTTGTCCAGGAGAGTTTGAGAGAACCCTAAAGATTGAGATGGATGGATGAAGAACCCGTTCCCATGTCTGTTACCATTGTGGTGAAATTTTTTTCATAGCGTTTGTTGGAATACCTCTTTTTTGAGATCTTTTTTGAGACAAACAAGTGTCTGTTGCCTCTTATTTATTGTGCACCTCTGAGAAGAATCTGATTCCCTCTTGTTTGTAACCTTCTATTAGATAGTTTGAGACAGTAGAAGTTCCCTTGCCCTTTGTCCTTCTCAAGACTTAACAGCATTCTCATCCTTTCTGTCTGTGTCTTGTTTCAGCCCCTTATTCAACTTGATGATTTTCTGGTGTTCTTGTTCCAATATATCAATTTTTTTTTTTTGAAGCGGGTAGCCTAAAACTGAAAAAGTACTCCAGATAATCCTCCCGGAGAGAAAAGGGGAATAGAAGAAAGTAATCATTTATCTTACCAACTGGCAACAGTCTTGGTAACTTATTGGAGGAAATGTTTTCACTCTGCAGCTTGTTTAATAATGATAATGATGAGCCCATGTAAGGGTTATGAGTGTTACAGCATAATTTCTCTTCATTCTTTTACTTGTTATAAAGCTGTCTTGGTCACTTTTTGAGAAATTGAACCATTTTGTGAGAGCAAAGTGTTTTATAAGAATCAAAACTTTGAGCTGGAACAACGAGCAGTATCGATTGCTGATGGGTTTCTTGTTACAATGTACTGAAGACAAAATGTAATTTATTTATTGACTCATAATTTACTCTTGCCTAGGATGAATTTGTAATTTAAAGAGATCTAAGATTATACATTTGAAAGAAGTAGGCAAGGGCAAAATAGAAAACCAACTCCTTTGTCATAGGTTACTAGTTCAGAATGTGGAAATATTTCATCCATACAGGGACTTATATTTTCTATGTGAGTACTTCAGAAAGGATTTGATTGTGACTAGAAAGTGTCCGTACATTTAAAATATTTGCAAGAAAGCACGAGCATTTAAGGAAAAAAAGCAAACAAAAGATTCTGGGACCCTTTAGCTTTGTGTCAGCAGCTGAAAGAGTGAAGGAAGGAGTGAAATCTCTGCCTTAAAAATCTCAGTGTGGAAATAAAGTATATGCTCCATGGCTCTCTCCCTACCTGTGGTGGTGAGGAACAGAGAAAATAATTGAGAGATGCTGAAAACGAGGGGATGAATGTGAATGGTTTGTAGGAATGATCCTTGGTTTGCTGATAGCTTTTATTTTTAAAGGCAAAAATTAGGGTTTGTATGAAGGGCAGTTAGAGACTTAAAAGAGAAAGAAACAATAAGAAATACCAAGTGTCTAAGATTAATCAGGATTATACTCATGGTTGCAGATCAATGAAGAAAATCTGTGAAAAGCCTTTTTGGCACAATGGTATCAAAGAAATCTCTTGCCTACTATAATTCTTTGAAAACATTAAGTGAATAGATTACTTAAAGTTAACTGGTATGTGAAATATTGAGCAGTGGAGCTGGAGCAAACCTTGTATGTACTTTCATATTATCTTAAGCGTAAAAGATAAGATGAACAAACAAAAATGCTCGGTATCGAATGACAACTGCTTTAGAGTAGATGTGTTGGAAGCCTGATGGAAGGAGAATAATCACTGATGTGTGATGCTAATATGCTGCCAACTTTGCTGCAATGATTAGACACACAGGCAGGGGAGTGGCAGTTTGCATAAAAGGTAGCATGAAGTGTAGCAGCATGAAAATCTTTCTGCGTGTGGAAAAGCGTACTGTGTACAACCTTGTAAATGTAAATTTTTTCTAATAATATTATGTTGTATTAGTAGTTCTCAGATCATATCACGTTTGTGATGAGAAAATGCTAAGTGAGATTAGAGAAGCGACAAATTTTGTGGCAATGAATTGGGAGATTTAACTACCTGCATATTCATTGAATTGATTCCTTATCAGGATGATTCCGGAAGATAAAAGCTTTAGAGGCAACAAATGACTGTTTCAAATATTCCTGTAACCTGCATGAAAGGGAGCTTTTCTGGGAATGGGCTTAACTCTGCACAGGATTCAGGAGGTCAGAATAGGAGAGGAAGAGAGAATGATCACTGTCTTAATGCTGTACCAGGAGCAAATAGTCCAAGCAAATCTATTATACAGACTATATTCAATGTCAGGACAGGGAACTGAATAAAAGAGGCAGATGATCAAGCAAGCACAACACCCGTGCCTACTAGCAACCCAGAGGCTAATTTGAAAATGCCACATTAAAGATTTGAGTAAACTTTGTACTGTAATTTAGAAAAAGCCCAACAAAGGCAATGAGGTAAAAAAAAATGCATGTTACTCAATAGAAAAGTTAAAGACAGCATCACTGGGAAAAGGGTAGCATTAAAAACATGGAAATGTCCAAGTGAAGATAACAAGAAAATGTAGCTAAATGTAGCTAGATGAATGTAAAACAGGACATTATTCACATGTTCTTTTAGAATTCTGAATTTTCTGCAAAGGATACTTCAGCTGATATTGAAAAATGTATTTAATTTTTTGAAAAAGAAGTTAGGGTAGTTGGCGGGACTCCTTTGTGACAACTTCAGACTATCAGCAGTTTCATAGAACACTTGAAAAATTCAGGGATAATAGGCCTAAAAGAAATAGGATGGGACGTAACATTCCCAGTCTAGCGTTTGTAGGAAGAGGAGCTTCCTCTTTTGAGTAGTGATAAGGCTGGCACAGTGTCTTATTAAGTAACATCTCTTACTGCAGCTCTTAACTGGGCTGGGCAAGGGGGATCGCTGGTCAAACCCACTAGGGCATTTATTAGGTTCTTAACCATAAATACAAGAGTGTTTCCTTGGCATAGCTTTGAGCTGCTATGTTTAAGACTTAAAATGCTGAAATAAAGTAAGTTTTTCTATGCAAATGCTTGGTCTTGTCACTTACAGGAAAGAGAAGTAATGAAACAGTTAAAAGCAATGTACTTCGTTTGTGGGGATATTTGAAGAGTACTGGTGTGGAGAACATAGAGCAATAAGTTCATGGAAGTCTGGGAATAAGTGTAATTAATGTAGAAGGACTGTAGTAGTGAGGCTTAAGAAGAGGTGAAGTATGTGCTCATGATAACTCCAGAGAGCACCAGCTATGTGTTGCTTCAAGGCTTGAAGTGGTGCTTGAAGTGGTTTGCCAAAGGTCATTCCAAGACTTGTTGTGTGGAGGAGGTTGTGTGGAGCTTACAAGAAAGCAACCTCTAAGCAAAAAGAAATCTTTGGAAACATTTAAACACAAAATGACAATTGTTAAATGTATGCAAAATAGAAGAAAAGTAGTAGATAATTAGCATGCTTGGTTTGTAACTATCTTATTAATAAGTTGATTTGACTCGATCCAATGAATGAAGTTTTTTTTATCTGTTCTATTAAAGTGTTAAAATCCAAATGAGGATTAAAAATTGCAGCTCAATCAAACAAGAAACCTCTCCTAAATTCTTCATTGTTTTTAATAATATGCAGATAACTGCAGTTAATGGGAGGTGGCCTGGAAAATTAGAAATTGACTCTTCTTTCTTTTCTAGATATTAAAGGGAACTGATCGAGTAAACTCGAGAGAAAAAGACTGCGTGATCTTTCTGTATTTATTTATTTTTTTTATCAACTGGGACAGATTTTCATCCTAATCTTATTGGAGATGGCAGTGTCCGATCCCATCACAACAGAGCTCCTGCCAGACTTGATCATTCAGAAATAAAGCACTTCTCTGGGAGTGCTATCTCTGTTGGCACTTGTCTTGAAAAGGTCAATATAGTTCTCTCTATTTTTTTCTTTTTTTTTTTTTCCCCTGCCCTGTATTCCCTGTAAGAAAAACCATCAAGGCCTAAACTGCTATGGTGGCAACCAAGTTTCAAACATTTTAAAACGGAAAAGAGCAAATGCTAGCAAGAAGGTGAAATCAGCAGTATGAATTAGTTTAGTGCTATATTTGACACACCATAGATTACCTGGTATAAGCAATAGAACTTGTGGTCAGCCACGAAGGACTATGTGGAGCCCAGTGTCCTCATACTTTCCTCTCCTGGAGGAGGGTTTACACAGAAGTTGAAGGAGGATTTATAGAAAAGTTGCTCCAAACTGTGCTGCTTACAAAATCATGTTGTTATACATCTGTAAGACTGCCAACAGGATAGTCTAGTAACTTCTGCTAATAATCTAGCACTGAGTAAATTGAATTACCTTTTGAAGTTACAATTATGGACTGTGTTCAAGTAGAAGTAAAGCCTGCTAATGTGTTTAAGTTTGGCTGCCTTACAGAATCACCTTAACTATGCTTTAAATCAAATTATTCTAAAAGATTTTTGCATATAAGATTAAAAAGGAAAGAAAGATTATTTTTTTTTGTTTTGTTTTTCTGAAGAATGTAGGAGTCAGTTATAGGCATTTACGAAGAACAGCAACCAATCACTTCTATAAAGCACTGAAATGTCAGTGGTATCTTGAAATTTTAATGTCATCTTTCCATTGAAAGAAGAGATGGTATACTTACTATTCCATCAGTGGTAAATTTATTAGTTGTTTGTATTCTTATCAGAAAAAATGATCTCTGTTCTGATCTTATTTAGTTATCTGTATCAAATACATTTGTTATGTACAGTTTGATACATAAAAATCCATCAATAATATTCTTGTGGTGGGTTGATGTTGGCTGGCAGCCAGATGCCCACTCAGCTGCTCTCTTATAAAAGGGAAAAGCTTGTGCGTGGGGTCAAAGACAAGGAAATCTCTTATCAGTTGCTGTCACAGGCAACACAGACTCAATTTAGGAAAATGAATTTAATTTTTTTTTTTTTTTTTGTTCTATCACAGATAGGAGAGACCTTTAGTCATGTATTCTGTTAAATGTACTTATGGAAGTAGGATGTGAATGAACATCCTAAACCATGACTTTCATAGTGAGATAACCGCACAAATATGTGGCAAACCAAAAATGGGAAACCTGAGGAGGGCATTAAGATGCTGGTGGTTGGAATAATCTGACAATAACAACATTTATTTTGTAGTTTGTTTCTTTTTTGGAGCTATAAATTGTGGTATCTTTGTGCCTTTATTCTTTCTCTGCAGCAATTTCTTAGGATGAATTCTCTCCTAATCACTACCCTGATCTGAGTACATCAGAATTGTCAGTAACATCAGATCAGTATTCTAGTAGGACTGTAGAAAAGAGGCAGTCACAAAATGTTAGTTTTACCTTCATTTTAATTTGTTTTAATTGTTTTGCTTTATGTCAGAGTTGCAGAATGTGTTATTAGGTTATTGGTTCTTATCTTTTACATACAGACTATTTTTTATTTCTTGTCAGCTTCAAAACAGATTGAGTGCTTTCCCTTCTCTTCAGTGAAGTGCCTTGAAGGAGTAGTTCCTGTAGTTCACCTTTACCTTTTTTTTTCAAACATGTGATTCTTTTTTTTTTTTTCATAGCTGATTTCTACCCAAAATGCAATATCAGTCTGCAGTCAATTCATGTTTGATGAAAATATGACAGTGTATTCAGGCTAACAGAAGCACTACACTTCCATTTTGCAACAATGTGGTAGGAAAAGCCTTCAAGGGCTTGGTATTTTAGAAGGAACAAGAGTGTTCCTTTATTGATTTCTAGTAGAGAATGTTTTTACAATGTGAATAAGTAAAATCTTAGAGGATATAGATAGTATTTTCATGTATCCAGAGCGGAAAAAAGTCTGCTCTGTATCATAACTCCTAAACCATAAATGCCAATGGAATTTAAAAACAGCTTTGGAACTTGAAGTGCAAGTTAACGGAGGCCATCACAGTGTGCCTCCTCGATCTAACGATTTTGTTTATTTAAGGAAAAAAACCCATTTAAACAACTTGTATGTTTGTCCTATACCAGAAAGGATCTTAAAAGAATTAATTTCATGTAATCCCAGAATATTGGGTTGGAAGGGACCTCAAGGATCATCTGGTCCAACTTTTCTTGGCAAAAGCATGGTCTGAACAAGATGGCCCAGCACCCTGTCCAGCTGAATCTTTAAAGTGTCCAGTGATACGGAATTCACCACTTCCCTGTGGAAATTATTCCAATGACTGTTCTCATTGTGGAAAATGTCCCTTCTGTGTCCAATTGGAATCTCCCCAGAAGTAACCTGTACCCATTACCCCTTGTCTTTTCCACGTGATCCCTTGTGAAAAGGGAGTCTCTATCTTCTTTGTAGCTACCCTTTAAATACTGGATCACAAGGATGAGGTCATCTCTAAGCCTTTTTTTCCTCAAGGCTGAACAAACCCAGATCTGTCAACCTTTCATCATATGGCAGGCTTCCCATCTTTGTGGCCCTTTGCTGGACCCTTTCTAGCATGTCCACATCTTTTTTTTTTTTCTTTTTTTTTTTTTTTTGTGTGTAGTGGAGACCGAAATTTAACACAGTATTTCATTTGTGGCCTGAAAAACAAGACCTGACACTTGTCCTTGTTGAAGTTCCTAAGGTTCTTGTTAGCCCGCTTTTCCAGCCTATCCAGGTCCTTCTGCAGGGTTGCTCACCCTTCCAAAGTGACCACCTCCCCACTCAGTTTGGTATCCTTGCCAAACTTCATCAGGGTACACTTGATCCCATCATTCTGATCACTCATGAAGATATTAAACAGTGTTGGACTCAGTATCAATCCCCGGGGGACCCCACTTGTGACAGGCTGTCAGTTTTTTACTCCCACCTTCTGGGTGCAGCCTGTCAGCTGCTTCCCCACCCACTGCAGGGACCACTTGTCTAGACCATAATGCAATTTGCTGGTGTTTGTATCACACAGGAGGTATAAAACATTATACACCTGCTACAAACTTATTTTCATGGGTTTTAACTCCTTTTCAGTTTTGTCACACGTTTATGCACTAAGTGCTTTTGATGAATTTCTAATCTAATGTTACAAGCATTTATATCTGACTAAAGGTAACGCTGTATTTGAGTGCAGCGAAATTTTCATTACAACAGTGCTTTTATTGTAGACTTGTTTCACTGTGAGCTAAGAATAATTTAAATGCAAGAAAACAAATGTTTAACAAACCTTATTTGGCAAACCTTCAAAGTTCCTGTTGATGAAAATTATTAGCATTTAAATTTCCATGAACAACACTTTTTTTTCTGTAGAAAATGTACCATTTAGTATCTCAGTGAATGGCTTGATTTAGAGAAAAATAATTTTAAGGACAATTCCTTTTTTTAAAAAAGTAATAAAATCAAACTAGAAGATTGTGTCAGTGGAGGAGTTGCTTCGAATTAGAAGTTGTTAGATAGCTCTTGGGTAGACACTGGTATGCTGTGGAGAATATAGCAGTGTATTTGGCAGAGCTTTTGTTTCTGTTTGCATTTGATCAGATTCTGCTGGAACAATATTTTGTTATTCACATGCAAAAAGTGCATAGACGTTTTCTTTCCTTACCCACCAGGATTACTGTTGTGGTTTGGACTGGGTTGGACAATGACAAGACAACAGATGCTCTCCTCCACCTCTTGTTCCAAGGAGAGGAAGAAGAGAGATTAAGAGATTTATGATCGTAGGAAAAAAACCTTACACTAATGAAATATTAATAATAAAATGAAGATTGGAACTAATAAAATAGATACTATATATAAATGTATATACAAAACTGTATCAAGTCCCCAGGAAGATGTCACCAGCATGCACTGGGAAAGTTCCAGACTAGCCTTGGTGATAAATGGGAACTGGATTCCAGAACTCACTGATGGGGATTGAAGGTAGACAAACTGACAAGCTGGTCTTCTGCAGATATTGAAGAAGAGCCCACCTGCCTCCTTTACTCTCTCAGCTTTTATACTGAACATGGCAGATGGGATGAAACATTCTGTTGGTCAGTTTGGGTCACCTGACTCCACCCCAAACCAGGACAACAACGTATTTGTCTTTACCTACTAGGTCCATGTAAATATGAGCTGGCTTTATCTAATAAGTAATATCTTTTCTTAATTACAGTGGGGTCTTATATAAAAGACAGTAAGTTGATTGCTTTATGTGATCATTTGGGAAACAGAATTGCATTGTGGGATGCTCTTCTCTACCTGATCTCTAAATGAAAATATCTCACAGTTTGTTCATTCTAAATAGATTCTTCTACTCTGAAAATATTTTGCCTTGTTTCCTAACAGACTTTTTAACAGGGCTCTTTCAATATGTTTTATGAAACAAACATCACTATAAAGGATATGTATTTTGTAAATGTCCTGTGGCTGGGGTTTTCCCACCCTCTATTAATAGCAATCAGATTCTGAAGGTTATATGAGAATAGAGAGAACTTAATTGATCTGAATGGCAGGATTTCGTGAGGGGGATTAAATCACAGTTTCAACAAAATATTCTTTTACATTGCATATAATCTAGCTCAACATCCTGAAAATTTCTTAATGTGACAGGACATGTTTGCAGGATTTTATTATTATTATTGTCTGGCACAAAAGTTAACTACTGTTTCACTGTAAATATTTGTGTTTTCAGATACATTCTTCTGGATCATTTTGTTGCTTTCAGTTTCATTTAAATTGAGAGAATGAAGGCACGGGGCAACAGCATAT
Organism: Scolopax mira; assembly: GCA_004320125.1. Lineage (NCBI taxonomy): Eukaryota > Metazoa > Chordata > Aves > Charadriiformes > Scolopacidae > Scolopax > Scolopax mira. The sequence continues at coordinate 79,310 of BJBW01005015.1, forward strand.
TCTGTAGCCTTTAACAACTCTTTAGTTCTCTTTTATGGCTTTGGTTTCCCACTCTTCCTATTTTTACAAGTTACTGGTCCTCTACTTTTATTTTTAAATCACAAGATAGTTCTACAACCTTACTCACCTCTAACAGCTCCTGAGTAATGAAACTTAGAAACCTTATCTGCTCTATTATTCAGCTTTACAGTTGTAAAGACTAACTGTTTCCTGCTGTGCAATCTGACTTGTCCTTTGATATAGAAATGCCTGTTTCTAAAATTGTAAATGTATATCTATAGCTAGTGAGGGTAACAAGCCAGAAAAGCCTTCTTGGGGTGACCGCTTATCTTTGCAGTTCGTTGATTATGCGGTGTAATGCCTTGTGGTGCTTAAAATTTGGCTGAAATGTACTTGATACACATGCAGCAGAATGTTGGGTTTTGTTGCTGGTATTTCAGTGTAAGATCCCAAAGTACCAGGTCATCTATTTGAAAACGTGGAAAGATGTAAAAAGGGACTCGAATGTTCAGCAAGATTGTTTGAGTGAAAGCTGCCATCGAAGCTGACAAAACGGAGGGTAGTTTTAGCTGGAATACATGAAGAAAAACTGGGAATCAAGGATGAGTTGCAAGTAGCAGAAGTCTTGGCATGTGGAGTTTAACAGATCTATAATGCTGCTGTGAAAAGAAACAAACCTGGATAGATAAAGCTAAAACCAAACTGTATTAAATCATCCTAACTACAAAAAGCCAAGACAGAAATTTTACTGTCAGTAGTAATCTAGTAGTATGAACTGAATTGCTCTTTTAATGCTCTCTAGAAGAGAAACGGTAGTGATAAATGGAGGATTAGACTTGGTCAAACTTGAGAAAGGGGAAGATAGAATCCATTCACTGCTACCAGTTGACTCTCAGAATGCACCTTCCTTATTCAGCTGTGCTGTGCTGATACATATTTTATAATAAATGGAAAGAATCTGAATCACTTCAACCAAAAAAAAATTTTTTTGAGAACAGAATACCAGTATTTACTGCAGGCAGACAGTTCTGATCTTCAGGTTAGTGCTGCTACTATGGAACAAAACTAAAAGTATGAAGCATATTTGGGACTAAATAAAAGCCTTCCTGAAACAATAGTGACAAAAATAAGTCAGTATGAAAAGTGTGATTAAGGACAAAGAGTTTCTTGTGTCGAGGGGGTTATTGTGCCTCTGATTTGTTAAGAAAATACTGTGATTTATTTGCTAGAACTTGTGCCTACCTTTAGGGTGAAATGGAAATTCTATAAAGCTTAACTTCCTTAAAAATAATAACCAAAAATTGTTCATTTGTACTGCTATCACTGTTTTTTCTGGACTGTCTCTATAGCTCTTGGTACTTACTAGACTCTAGTCTCTGAAGATAAGGCTTATTCTCTGATCAGCAGTTGGATTTTTCTGTTTACTTCAGGTATTATTTGTATTCAGTCTTTAGGGGGTGAAATAAGTCATATAGATATAATCAAAGTATAATTCCGGTGCAAGAACCACATTTACTGATAATTATGTTTCTGATAGTTATATATTCAGGTCAGTTGAATGAATACTTTGTTACTGTTTACAAGTAGAACTAATACATAATTTTGATGCATATGAGATTAGACTAATTCCTCAAAAGTCAGTGAGGTCTAGTGACTCAGTAATTAACTGTTATACATATGTAAATGTAATGGGAAGAGAGGGATAAAATCCTATTTCACAGCATTTAGAGATGTTAATGTAATCAACGTGGAAAGAACTAAAACTGATCCAAAGCAGACTTATTTTTCCCTTCTTATTTTTCTAGCATTTAAAAATTTAAGGCTAATATGAAGATGTGTGACCAGATAGGAATCAAATACTATTACTATCGTTGTTACTGTGTCATAAATTATATTTTTCTTTGTACAATATATGTGAAATAACTGAATGTGCACGTGACCTGACTGGTTATTCAGAATCTCTGTTCTGCAGTTTCACAAAGTATAGCACAGACTTTGAAGACCAGGAATTAGAGAAGCTTTAGTGATACAAATTTCGTTTTCTTGAATTGCTAAAGGAATGACAAGTTTCCTTTTAATATTTAGCTTAAAACTGTATTCACAGTATTTTACTGATATGCCAGCTTTGGTAGTATATTAGGTTTTCTATTATCTATTTTTAATACAGAAATACATACCTTCTTTTAACATAAGAGGAAATAACTTCCAGTGAAGTTAGACTCAGTTTTATAGCATTGTGTGGTATTTATATGTTCTTCTCTGGCCAATAAAGATGAGAATTCACTTATAATTCCATCATCACCATCATTTAGTCTCTGTCAAATAACGTGAGAGGTAACAGTGTTTTAGTGAGAATGAATGCTGCAGGTCTCTCCCGCTTGCTTTATATTCTAATATTCTGAAATGCTGCATTTTAAAGCTTGGAACACATGCTTTCTTGGTTAGAATCTCTTTCTCAGTTTATGATTGGCTGATAACTTCATTCCTTAATGTACCACAAGAGTGTGTCATAGCACAGTGAATGATCTGTATTACTGAATAGCTATTACAGATTTGAGGAAAGATGAGAGAAAACTCTATGAAATACTAAGTTTGGCAGTAACACCTTTTGTACTAATGTAATAAGGCTGAAGAAATGTGGTTCTGGAATTGCAAGATAAACAGGCATACGTTCGGATGGAAGAGTGTTTGCAATTTTTTAGGAATAGTGAGGTCAATGTTATTTCCTGCAAGTTTGCATTTTCAGTGAAGTTAGCAAGCAGCATCTTGTAACCAAGAACCTACTTTCTCAATTGATTCGTCTGTGGAGTTTTGTTTTTTTTTTAATATATTCATCTTTGATACTACGGACAACTTTTAACAGAACATTTTTATGTTAAGAAAATCATAGCATTTTATTAGCTATTTAGTTGAGTACAAGTACATAGCATGTACCTTTTTTGTGGGGTTTATGGTGCTCTGTTTTGACTAAGTCAATTTATCTGTTATTTTGAAATGCTGCAGTTAGGTACCTTAATGAACTACAACCTATGTCATTTTAGTGTTACCAGTTACTTAATTTACTTAAATTTTTCCCGTAAAACTTGCTCATGGATCCAGCTGTTTTTCATATCTGTGACGTTATCAGCAGCCATAAAAAATATGCTCTGAAATATGGGGAAACTGATGCAAAAGGGAAATTCAGTATAAATGCAGACGTGGAAAAAAAATTAAGTTTCTTGCAACTGTTTTTACCATGTGGTTTTGTAGTTCTGAATACAACAAGTAAAGGTAATCAGTAGTTGAAGACAGTGTTTCATTTAAACTATAAAGTATTTTAACATAGGCTTCTGGAAAGAGTCAGGAGAAAGCAAGGACTATTTGCACAAAATTAGCCTGTGGATGTATGAGAGCAATGCTAGTCTGAGCTTCATCTACCATTACATACCAATATATACCAATCTGATAGCCTTCTATGACATTATAACTGGATGGCTGGATGAGGGAAGAGCATCAGATGCCAGCTACCTTGGCTTTAGAAAGGCTTTTGATGCTGTCTCCCATAACATTCTCATTAGAAAATTAAGGAAATATGAGCTAGATGATGGGGCAATGAGGTGGATTGAGTCCTGGCTGAGTGACAGAACTCAGAGGGTTGTCATTAATGGAGCAGGGTCAAGTTGGAGGCCTGTGACCAGCAGCATCCCCCAGGGGTCAATACTTGGCCCAGTCCTGTTCAACATATTCCTCAATGACCTGGACAAGGATACTTGCTGTATCCTCAGCAAGTTTGCAAGTTCCCTCCAAACTGGGAGGGCTGGCAAACACTCCAGAGGGCTCTGCCACCATCCAGTGTAACCTGAACAGGCTGGAGGGCTGGGCAGAGATGAACCTAATGAGGTTCAACAAGGGCAAATGTAAGGTCCTGCACCTGAGGAGGAAGAACCCCAGGCACCAATATAGGTTAAGGGTGGATCTTCTGGGAAGTACTACTGAGAAAAAGGATCTGGGAGTCCTGGTGGATACCAAACTTTCCACGAGCCAGCAAAGTCCCCTTGTTGCCAAGAGGGACAATGGAATCCTGGGCTGCATAGGGAGAAGTGTGGCCAGCAGGTCAAGGGAGGTCATTCTCCCCCTCAACTCTGCATTGGTGAGGGCACAACTGAAATACCGCGTTCGGTTCTGGGCTCCCCAGTTCAAGCGGGACAGGGAACTACTGGAGAGAGTTCAAGGTAGGGCAACCAAGATGATTAAAGGATTAGAGCACCTCCCTTACGAGGAAAGGCTCAAAGATCTGGCACTCTTTAGCCTGGAGAAGAGACCTTATCTATGTTTACAAGTATCTAAGGGGTGGGTTGAAGGATGATAGAGCTGGACTCTTTTCAGTGGTTTCTAGTGGTAGGATGAGGGACAGTGGGCACAAGCTACAACTTGTAGGAAGTTCCACTCAAATAGGAGGAAGAACTTCTTTATGGTGAGGGTGACAGAGCCCTGGAACAGGCTGCCCAGGGAGGTTGTGGAGTCCCCTTCTCTGGAGATTTTCAAGACCCACCTTGATGCAGTCCTGAGTGATGTGCTCTGGGCAATCCTGCTTCAACAGGGGAGTTGGACTAGATGATCTCTAGAGGTCCCTTCCAACTCTGACAATTCCATGATTCTGTGATTCATTAGAGAATGACCTTTTTGGCTCAATATAGAGGTTCTGGTACTACAGTATATCAAACTTCCAGTAATCAAGCATATAACCTTTTTTTTTTTTTTACATTGATTTCATTGGAGAGAAGAAAAAATCTAAGATGCTTGCATCTTTCAAAAAGTTGTGAGGATGCACTACTGTCAGGAGTAGCACAGGGAACACTGCATGTTACTTCCCCCCCCGCCGGCCCCCCCGGTTTTTTTATTTTTTTATTTGGATATCTAAAAAAGTGATGTTGGCATTTTCTGTAATTAACCATATCAACCTAACCCCTTCTCTCTGTATTATGTTTGGATATCAATCAGGGGAGTTCTGGTGGTTTGTTTCCCTTTTGGTTGTTAATGAAAGAAATGGTTTTCTGGTATTTAATAAGTCTAACTATAGGAAGCTATAGCTCTTACTGAACTTTGTTATGAGAGAGCCCCTCTGTCCCAAAGAACAGAAAGCAGATTGGTACCTGAATAATCTTGTGTTTTAAAGGTATGTGATGCAGTTTCCTCATAATGTAGACACCTTCATGAGTATATTATGAACATAGAAGTTTTGCCTGTTACAGTTCATAGTTTAATGTTTTCCTGATAAATGAATTTGTGATTATAGTTACTAGAAGGCACTTGCTTTCTTTTTTACTTTGTTAGGTTTTTTTTCTTTTTCAAGTCTTTCTTCAAGACAAGCAGAACTTCAGACGTTCCGTGAGGTCATAAAATTAAGTAAAAGATCATTGAGTCATTTTCTATGTTTTTCTCAGTACTCAGGTTTTTTTCTGTATTACACCTGTCCAAAATCAATAATTAAGATGGGCACACTTCGAACAGCCTTGAATAATTGGTTTATTACAGGAAATATTAAAGCTTATAATCTAAATGAAGGTATGCTCCATTTACCTTTACTTGTAGTCTCTTTATGGCTTGAGACTATGAGAGTTTAGTGTTTAATATGATGAGAACACAGAGTCTTAATGGTGTAAATCACATGCTTAGACAATATACCCTATAATAGTGTAATCTTTTGCTTGACGCACAGTGCACAGAAACTCTAAAAGCTCATTAACAATTCCTAATGTCCTATTTCAACCACCGTTAACAGACTAGGCAACCTTTAAATGTGTCTAAAGTGATCTTACGATTTGATGTAAACTGTAGTGTGTTAAGTAGAAACTTCCTAAACTAGAATATGTTGGCAAATCCAGTTGTTTCCAGCTTGACTGTATGAGGTGGGTCAGCTCTCTTGCCCTGTAGAAGGTTCAGAGTAATAGATACCTTTTTGGAGCTGTTTAATACCCCTTATCCCCCAAGGAAAACAAAACATCTTCCCTCTCCCCTGTCCCTCCAAAGCAACATACCTTCCCTTGATCTCTGGAAGATGTAATCTCTTACACTAGTTATTTTTTTTTATCATTATTTAAATACATACTTTGGAAGTAAATTGAAATTTTTTATCAGACATTCTAGGAAGAATTAAGACAGAAGTCCTTAAGATTAATTGCTGATATTTGTGAGCTTAAGCCAACCTAACTTGTATGAACTGACATCAAATTTTAACACCCTTTGGTTATTTAAATGTTGTTGGTGATATTACTGAACACATCTAGAAGAGTGAGGATGTCACGGTGGAAAATCTAGTTTGGGTGAATCAATTACCTTCTTGTAGTTTTCTACCAAGATTCAACATGGTTTTCAGTTCTTTGACTTTAATCTGAGCATATTCACAAAACTGAGCTAAGGGTGTAATACTAGTCATTATGCTCAGCCCAAAAGTTGTTGGAAGTTTTTTGGGTGTGAAACATCAAATATGGAATCGAATCCATTCTGTATGTTAGATCATTGACTTGTTCTCGCTTTTGAAGTACCAGGCCCTTCTGGAGTAAATATCTTAACATCTTTTACTAATTGCTGTAATATACTTTAATTAAGAGCAAAGTAATATTCCCAGCCCTCCCCCACTCCCCAATAACTGCCTGAATAGTTAAAGTGCTAATTATTACTTTAAGTGAGTAAATTATTTTAAGTAGCTAAATACTAATTTATATAGTAGCATTTAAGTATACTTAACTGGTAGGTCATGAAGAGGTTTTGTGGTAGCTACTAAGACTAGAAACATTTTGGTTCTTTTTCAGACATCGTGTGCATTATGGTCAGTGTTTGACCTTTACATCTAAATAAAATAGTCTGAATTTAGGTTCATCACTTTTTTTTTTTTTATTGTTCCCTTTTAGCTTTTGTTTTCTTGTAGGAATTGTTAAAATAATTGTTTAAATTTTTGCTGCAGGATCCTTCCACCTAAACGTGAGGAGTGAACTCTTTACTGTGGGAGTGGTAAAGCACTGGAACAAGTTGCCCAGAGAGGTGGTGGAATCTCCTTCTTTGGAGATATTCAAAACCCACCTGGACAAGTTCCTGGTCAACCTCCTCTAGGTAGACCTGCTTTGGCGGGGGGGTTGGACTAGATGATCTCCAGAGGTCCCTTCCAACCCCATATGATTCTATGATTCTATCTTATTTTGATGTCAAGACATTGTGATTTGAGACCAACTTAAGCCCCCTTTTCAATAGTGTCTTGCTTTATTTTAATTCTATGTGGTTTTGGTGTCAATGTACTGTTGCTATGCTGTTCAAGAGAAGAGTCTGGTTCACCCTGCAGGCACCAAAATATAATATCAAAAGGGAGTACCAAAATTTCAGAGAAAAATATAGCTTCCTATTTAAAAAAAAATAAATTTTATTTATTTAGGAGCAGGCTGAGGGACCCCTTCAGTTTAAAGAAACTAATTATTAATGTTCAGACTACAGTTCTCAAGCTGTTGTCAGAAAGTTACTATTTATATGGAGTGTATGACTGAAAGCTTAGTATTCATGTTCATTAATAAATTCCCATTGCAAAGCATGTAATTCTATTAATCTAGCTTATCGAGGAGTTGGAGTACAGACTTGTGCAAGGCAGTTCTTTATTCTTAATTTTTTTCTACAGAAGGCAGATGATGTTGTTTATATTCACCTATGAATAAATTAATGCTATTGATAATACCTGTATTTATTTATTAAATATGGCAACTGTATCCACGTGGGGATTTTGTGTGACCTTGCTTGACACTGGCTTTAGTTATAGAGCTGTATAACTTGTTTATCCTTCAAACACTCTGTTGTGCTCTAGAGATTAGATGTTCATTAAGATTTGCTTATTACACTTAAAAATGAATTGATTTGTTATATGTTGGTTTCTAGTTAGTTTAAAAGGTATATTAATGCTGCTTTCAGTAAGTAAATGTTCTGGTTTGTTCAACCTGTTGTCAGAAACTATTTTGACAGATTTCTGTCAAGTGTAATGTTCCCTTGTGCAATGGGGAACTCACCTGTAATGTGATTGCTACATATATATTTAACTTCATATGCCAGATCAGATTCCTTCACAGAGATTTTTTTTTCTGAAAAATGAAATTGTACATGCATGCAAATATAATCTGGGTTTCGGAGAGAAAAGATAACCCCTCTTTTTTGGACATTCAATACTCAATCTATAAACTGCTCATTGTACAATAGCAATGCACTTAGTGCATTCCCACTGCAAACAGTCTGCTTTCTCTAGTGGGTATGGTACCTACTTCCACAGTGCTAAAATGTGTAGTTTAATTAAGGTGGAATATAGTTTTCTTCAGGGAGGCAGATATATAAAATATGAACGTTCCCATATTAGTGCAAGCCAAACGTTTTTGCTTTTAAAATCGCCACAATTATGTTTGTCTTTCTATTGCTATTTTCAGTTTTTGTTGGGGAGGAGTGGGAAATTTCCTCAAGCAAATTTGTGCTTCATGAAACCACATTTTGTGTACTAGAGTAAATTTCAGTATTTATTTAGTTATTAAATTTGAACAATTCTAATTGTAACTTCTATTGTTCATCTCTGTTTTCTTACTTATAGTTTATTTAAAACCTCAGTCTATGCTTTGAGGAGATTATATATTCTTGTAAGAATAGGTTGATCAAAAATATAACTATTGCTACTACTGTTGCTATTTTTTCTGAATATTTTGTTACCTTAGATCAAAGTAAATGAGATCAAAGGGTTTCAAAGTAAATGACATGGTATTTATTGATTAGTGATTATGTCATATCAATGTAGTATGATTTTGTAAATTTTATGTAAGCAGCTCTTTTGTAGTCAACAATGTTACTCTCATAATTGACCTCTTAATGAAGGTCAAGAATTATGGTTGGCACTGTCATATTCTAATAGAAATAGTAATGGTCAGTTAAATCTCTGGCTCTGCACTACTTCAGATTTCTCAGTTTTCAATATATATTTCTGTCTCTGTATACATTATTGTTTAATTTAATGTATATTGTGTGAAATCAGTTTAGTGTCTCATGTTGCGTTCTTGTATCACATCTTTTTGTTCTGTATCCAAATACTTTTTAAAAACTATTTATGCATGCTGTTTTGACTTTCTGCTTCATCCTGTCTTCACCATAGCAACCAGATTCTTGGATCTTTTTTCAGCCTGTATAATGTCTTATGTTACTTTGACCTTTGTGTATTTAAAAAAGATTCCAAACTTTACTCATCTTACATTCTTACTAGAAACAGATCTCGCCATTGTATTGGATGAGATACTATTTGTGCTTCTCTGGAAACATTGCAACCTCTGCTTTTTTTATTTATTCATATGGGTGCTATGGTTTAAGAGACTATGAACTTAAGAATCCTTTTCCTCTCTATTTGTGTTGCTGTTTAGAACCATGATTTGTTTCAAGTGTTTGATTGAAAATCTGATGTTTAGTATGTATTTTTTATATTTATACTAATAGCTTTGAATATCCATTGACAAAAGCCTCTGTGAGTGCCATATGTAGTCAGCCTAGATTTTAGATCTAGAGTTGATTTAAAGTTCTGGACAAAAAACCCCCGTGTATTTTAAACATTGAACAGTCATGGTTTTATTTGTTTGTTATTTGTAGTTTATATGCTTGCATCTATTTTCAGATGTAGATGCAAGAAGGCCACTCTGTGGATCATTTTTATGGTGAAATAGCTTTAGGAGCAGAATTGCCATGTGAAGTCTCATTGTATTCTAGATCTCATTTAAAGTGAAAAAGTGGCTTAATAGTAAGGCAAATTCTGTATATAAAGTGCACGTCCCAGACACTTACTAATGAATAGATTATGTTGGTACTGACGATCAACAACAAAAAGATCTAAGTTATAGAGCTAGAATAAACTCATGGATTTCTAGTCTCAGTGTCCTATTATTGCAAGTGGGTAGTGTAGAAAAACAGCCCTTCTCTGTGTTTGGTTTGAGATGGTACTGAAGGTAGTTCATTTTGGAAATTGCAGTGGCACAAACTCTCCAATATTTGGGGACCTAACTTTTGAAACACTAGTCTATCTTTCTGATTTATAACCTAGTGACTATTTCAAATACTTGGAACTTAATGGAAATAAAGCTAAAAGAACTGGAAAGCTTTGGAAGTAGAATTTTACATTTCTTCAGTGTCTAATACAGTACAGTCCTAGTCATTTGCCACATTAGTGTGAACTGTTCATAGTATGGAGACATAAAAAAATTGAAGGCTCTACTTTGAAGTGGGAAACTGCTGCATGGCTTCCCTCCTTCCCGTTATAGGGCAGTGTAAATGCAGCCACATTTCTGTTTAGGTTGACTGGGCAAAAGAATTCATCCATTGAAGACATCCAACTACTAAATTAAGTTTGAAAAGGGAGCAGCTCCCTGTTTTCTTTCTGCAAAACAAAGGCCTAATTTTTAAGTGGTAAAATGGTGGTGGGTATATATTTTGCATCTCTGAACACATTTCGAGTCCAATGGAGCCCTCACAGAGAAAATAATTATGACAGCTAGATGGAATTGCATCTAAATTCTTTTCTATAAAACACTGTTACCTTTGACCTGTTCAGAGTCCCATTTTCCAAAGTCAATATGGAAAGTGCAATAAACTCTTGAACTTACTCTTCCTGGTGAAAGCACGGGAGGTGTGAGAACTATTGATAAGCAACGGCCAAGTAGACAATAAAATGTCTGTAAAGGGTTAAGGTGAGAAAAAAAGAAAAACATCACCATGAGATAAGATGAAGATTTCTTAACACCTCTCTTCTTGCCTTAAATTGGTCAGGTTAAACCAAAACAAACCACTTTCATCCCTCATAAATGTGTCAAGTTCTGGATTGTAACGTTCCAGAAAGCTTCATTTACAGATGCATCAGGCAGTGTTACATGGGAAATTGGTGGGCTTTAGGATGAATAAGCATTGATTGCCACATGGAGAGATCTTTATGATAATGATGTGGTTGTCAGTTGCTTCAAGTGCATTTATGCTTTTATCAGCTACTCTGTTGCTGATATCTCTACGTTTCATATTGCTTTTGAAAGAGTGATATTTATGAAGTTCCAGGCTGCTATTCCAGGTAAATGATGGTGCATGAGTAATAATACTTCTTGTTGCCCACAGTATGAACACCTATATAAACAACTACTTGAGAGAGAGATATTACTTGTCAGTAATTGGACTTCACTGGGACATGTTATTTATGTGTATGTATGTAACCTTTCTACTTCTGAATGTGCAAGGATGTAAGTAAAGATGATGCACTGCATTTGTATGGTGACATGCTCAGCTTTGGGGAAGGATATGTAGCAAAGTATGTGGGGATGTGCTGTGCACCTTGAGAAAAGGCAGTGGCAAAAATACAACGGTTTACTTGTGCTCTTATGCTGGAAATAGTAAGTGCAATTTGCACTTTGTTTGCATAACAGGTCTCAAAGATTTTCAGTCACTGACAAATAACTTTTTTTTTTTTTTTCTTAAAGTAATGCTGGCATTGCAGTACCAATGTGCTTTTTTTACTCCATGCTGCCTTTGGAAGGTGGTTACTATTAATTGATAAACAACTTGTTTTAAATTGAACCTGAAATCTTTCATGCTTCCTGAAGGACTCTTACTACTGGCTGGTTGATGCAGAAAGGAAAAGTAGGTCTTGTGCTCTCCTATTTCAGTCTTGTTTGTTTTTAATGATACTTATCCAGCAATCTTCTTGGCATAGACATATTTCTCTGTTTCCCGTATTGTCATTCTGTGTGCTCTTCCCTCTAGGAGTGGGAAATTAAAATTTAAATCTGTGTTGGTTTTTTTCATTAAAAATATTATTTTTCATTGATAAGATCTTCTGTATAAATTCACATCACTAGTTAGTTGTTGCTGCAATTCTGTGTATTAACTTACTCCAAAGTGAAGAATTTGGGCAGGATATAGGTTTCTAATGGCCCTTCACCTGCAATTTTTTTCTGCGTCTGAAGCCAGACTTGCTAGTGAAGATCTGCTTTCCTTTTTAGAGCTTTCTTTCAGCACTGAACTTCTTATTTTATTTTTAAAAAACACACAGCCTAGTAGTTTCTGCAGGTATCTGTTACTTAACAATAATGAAAATGCACATTTTTTATCATGAAGACAGCCTTCTAACTATCAATAATTTTAAAGAAATAATGTTTCTCTAGATATGGAGATTTTCCTGTTGCTGGAATGGCATGCTTCCATTTCAACAACTTCCTCAGAAACTTCCAAATCATTGGAAGTTTTAGGACAAGGAAAGCAACAGGTAATGCAACACTGAAGGGATTCTTGTGGAAGAGACAGGGAACGTTATCAGCACACAGCAGTTTGTTAACAGGGATGAAGTATTTTTTTAACACACTTTTTTTTATAAACAAAAAATCCTGTTACGTTTTTTTACTATCAGTACATTATAATAACCATAATCTGGACTAGCTGGGTATACTATTTTGTCACAGAAAGGCAGATGTATCTTGGATTTTCCACTGATATCTCCTTTTATTCAATTACAGCAAATTGTATTCAAAGTCTTGGGAAGACCAGAAGGAGAACAATATTAAAACCAAGAGCTGTAACTTCATTTAACTTGTTATGGAATGCAACTATATGGCTATATATATAGTTGCTTTCCTTTGTGGTTCATTTGAATTCTTTTGTTATTTTTTTTAAATATGACACCGATTTTTCTTTCTAAGGAGCACTGTAAAGTTGCCATCAGAGAGCTTTGTAAAGATGGTTTGTAATTTGGGAGTTATATAAATTATTCTTGTTATTTTATTAGCATTTAAATTAGATAATAATGGATGGCAAGCTAAGCTTCGGTTTCTCATGTGACAATTTCATAAATATTACATCTTCTACCAAATTGTGAGTTCATGCATTTCCATATTTGTCATGTGATCTGGAGAAATTTCTGTGATAGAATATACAATGCAATTGGATCATTAAAGCCTAAAATATGTTAGGATTTTTTCAGTTGCTAATGAAACGTCCTCTTTTCAAAGCTGCTGAACAGGACAGATGACTTTTTAAACTAATTGTAATTCACTGAGGCACCCTGTAATCTATAAGAAGGTTCACCTCTGCACTGTTCCTGTCCAGCTGTTGTCTTGAACAATTATCAGCAAGTTATTCTTCTGGTATGAGCCATGTCATGCTTGAAAGTGAGATGAAAAAAATTAATGAGGGTGCATGAATGCTTGTTGATGAAGGTTAAGTAGATACAGTTACGCTCTCCGCATTCTTTACTATGACTGTTGAGATTGAGGCGATGTACTCTAATGAGACCACACAAACAAATGTGCTGATTGACAGCTCTTGATTGAGCAACGAAAAAATCTTGGCTGAAGCCATATTTTGTTTTGTGTATATTTGTGTATATAGTTTTTAGCAATGACTGCAAGGAAATCGTCCATCATTTAGTGGTTATAGCAAGAGAAGAGCGAGGACTTTTTATATTTATTTTTTCTGGGAAATAGGCTTAGTATCTTTTCTATAAGTTAATTTCAAAAATCACAGAGGACTTTGTAGATTTGTTAGTCCAGGGCTATAAATGATATACAGAAATACTGAACAGTTTTTCTACAAACTTGTAATGTAAGTTATAGAGGTAGATGGTTGGCTTGCTGGTGGTTATTTTTTATTTCTAAAAAAGGAATATGAGTGTCAGATTCAGCATATGAAAAGTAAATTATGCCTGAGAGTTGACAAAAATTAATTTCTTTAGAGAAAATGATAATTTTTCTAGGCAAAGTAAATGTGAGAGATTTAACCTCTGGACTATAGTACGACTGCCACTATTAATGAAAAGTGGGATTATCTGCAGATATCACCTTGTAAAACAGGTGAGTTCAAGAGGAGGTGTGGAATAGCAAAAAAGAATGTGTTGCACTATGAGGCTATTAGTAGAGCTTCTGAAGGATCAATTTTGAGAATATCTATTTATTAAATAGCCTCAATAATTTGTTGTGTATGTTAAAGGAGGGCAGAACTTTGTGATGGCAGAATTTGGAGGCATTCTCAAGTTGAAGAAGATTGGGATGTCATGGATAAGAAACTGGATGAGTAGTAGAAACAATTAAATTTGGGAACAGAGCCAAACACTTAAATAAGTTTGGCAAATCTTGCTCTTTACTTGTAAGTCTATCACTTCTGAAAGAACTTGTTCTAGTTAGGTGCATTTCAAACCATTTCAGGATATTTATACTATATATATGATCTAAAAGTAAGAACCACAGGACTTTTTGCACAAACCTTAATGTGTGACTTCATTTGTCGGTATTTAAACAGAACTTATGGCACATAACAAAGAAATGTCAGTATGTTCAATTCCTTGTTCATGTTACTAAATGCTACTATATTTGCCTGATTGGTATTTAACAGCATTCTACTTACTCCAAAGGGTCTGTGTCTGATGTTGTGAGGAAGCAGAGGGATGTGTGTGGAGGAATACACATTGGGTGTTGGAAGAGCACCTAGTAATGTTGATGTTAAAGTCTCGTAGCAGTCACTAAAATGTTTCTTCCTGTCTTTGTTTATCCCTCGTAGCATCCATTTGCTAATACTTTATGATGGAGACCTATAGTATCTGACTGGTTACTTACAAAGTACTGGTGGTTGTTGAGAATGGAGAGTGTTAAGTCCAAGTGTCTCAAGAAAGCAAAGAACCATTTTTTTGTGTGTTTTATATTGTGTGAGAGCATTGCATAGAACTTGCCTTTTTGTGGTCAGGGTATCGGAGCCTAAACTAGGAGGTGCTTGTGCCCAGAATTTGTGTGACCACAAGCTTTAGGTTAGTGCTAAAATCTGTGATTTTTTTTCTTGGGTTTATGTAGATATATGTGTGTATATGTATGTATCAGTTGTTTACAAAAAAAGAAAAAAAAAAAAAAGGGAAGGGAAGAAGAGCAGAACAAATCCTGGATTTCACAGAAGTGTTTCCAGTAGAGAAGCATTGTCGTTAATATGTTTACAAGTCACGCTTTATAATGTGACTTAAAATTCTACTGTCCCAGACTCAAGACAGATTAAATCACAGATGCATAGAAGCTGCTGGTATCATCAGGTGAAGAGATTAAATGGATTTGAAATCTTTAATTAAGAAAAAGCAAAGATCATGTTGCAGTGCTAAGATATTTTCTTATTCTTTTAGAAGAGCATTAAGAAAAGAACTGTTTAAACCGAGAGAAATAGGTATAAACCAGTCATGAATAAATTTAAACTGCAGATTGGTTCCAATCAACTAGATCAGAGAGGTTCAGGCATGCTTATCTTGTGAATGCATCTTTAAGGAAAAGGGCTCAGTATTTTGAAGGTAGACTTAAGAAAAAATATGAAAAATGTGTATGTTGTGCTTTCATATAGCAGTGACCATGGGTTCCTATTTCACATTTATTAGATGACATTATAGTTAGTATCACTGTTGCAAAAATTTACAGGTAGGGGTTAGACTTGTTTTCCTTCATCTTCTCTTCTCTGCTCCCATGTGCCACATCAGGTAAATGTTTATGAGCAGGAAGTGCATCAGTGCTGTGTGAGGAAGAGTGTGGGCTTCAGATTGTAGGATGGGAAATCCTCAATGATTTGGGTGTTTCTTGCCTCACCTCCCAGTTTTTCCAGCTTCCAGGGGTTGTAACAATGAGTAAGCAGTTTTGCTCTGAAGGTTCAAACCTAAGGATTTGACCTGCAAGTCCACTGCTACTTTTGGACTGCCAGTCAGCATAAAGACATGATCTTGGAGATCTTGAGATACTGTGCTGCCGGGTTATGTACCAGTGTCTGATGTCTAAAGCTGGTACAAGTGACCCACCCAGATCTCCAGGCATAATTCAGGGTGATTTAGATGCTTTGAGGTACTTCAGGGGCTGGTGTGAGGAAGTGCTATTTATTACCTCTGGTGTCCTTGGCCTCCTGTTGTCTATATAACTTGTCAGTCCACTGATGACAGTGGCTTTCTCATTTAATTTGATTCAGGGTATTCCAGGTCCTCCCTAGTAATCCTAGTTTGCTATTCTTTCCCCTCTACCCTTTCAGTTGGGAGTCCCACGTACTGCTGTTTCTTCCCACAAATTAATGGTCCTTTGTCAAGTTAGGCTTTTTGGTATATGAGGCACCACAGTGCTATGAGGTGACAGTGGTAGCTCAGTAAGTTTTTTGTCCCTCTTATGTCAGATCATTCATTCTTGCCCTTGCATTCCCCCGTCTCTTTTGCTGCTGTGTCCTTTTTTTTGTGTGCAGGCACTTGATGAATTAGATTGAAAGCCTTATCCAGTGTTTCCCTGCTGGAAAGATCTTGAATTGTTTTAAGTTGAGATCAGAGGTTAATAAAAGAATTAAAAATAACATCAGAACACATAGAGTACTCTTTCAAAGTCTGTGTTCAGCTAAAGTACTTACAAAAGCATACTGTATAGTGCAGTGAGTGTTCTGTGATGAAATGACTTATACATAATAAGTAGTATAAATTGTCTTTTTTGTGAGTACCTTGAGGTATTGTTCATCTATAAAGTTATGTAGTAAAACACTGATTTTTTGAGAGCTGAGTGCTGGTGAGACTATACAACACTGCATGAATTTATGAAGTGAAATTAAAACCATAGTTTAAAGGAAGGAGATGAGATTTTAATGGAATAATTTTTCTGTCAGAAGTAGGTCTTCAGCTAAGCTGTAGGTAAAGATGGTACTTTTTCACTTTAAATCTTAGGATAACAAAGATCAAATCAACTATGAAAAATACTACTTTTATTACGGTGTTAGTGTACTGGTCTGAGAGAAACAAATCTTAAGTAAAAAGAAATGTTTAAATATTTATACAAAATGTTTTTGTATAAACAAAAATAACACAATTACCAATTAAACATTCATTTTTAATGTGATAGCCAATTTTGTGGATTTGTTTTGTGCTGTATATCAGGGACAGGTGAACCTGGTGCTGCTGGGAGGGTCCAATGCTCCTTCTTGTTTGACATGTGTGTTCGAGTGGCTGGGCAGGGAACTGGCACAACTGTAAATTAGCTATAGATTCACTATACAGATAAAAACATGCTGGTTAGTGCAAAGTTGTCAGGAGAAAGGGTGGAACAGCCTCTTTCAGATGCAGTACCAGCTTCAGCTCAACTAGGGTCATGGGATGGTGCTCTGTGAGCAATTGAGCAGATGTGTCAGTTCATTGATGCTGAAGGGAAGAGGCTTGGCTGATGTCTTCTGCCCTTACATTATGTGGGTTAAGTGGTCTGACCCATTCTGGTGCTCATTAGGTTACTCCACAAACTGATTAAACTTGCTACTTTGGTAGAAAACTACCTGCTATTTTGGGTTTTGTGTTTGACAATTTTTCTATCATTTCAATGAGTTAAAGTTTTTGAAGCAGCCTGATTATTGCACTGGCTTTTTCAGAAATGATAGGAATAAGCAGCCAAGATACAGCTGAGTTTTTGAGGTGAGGAATGGACTCCATTCTGTTACCAGCATTGCTCTGCTGTGTCCACATACCGCGATTTGCAGAATCATAGACTAGTTTGAGTTGCAAGGGACCTTTAAAAGTTGTCTAGTCCAACCCCCCTGCAATGAGCAGGGACATCTTCAAACTAGATCAGGTTACTTGGAGCCCTGTCCAACCTGACCTTGAATTTTTTCTGGGATGGAGTATCTCCCATCTACCTGGGAGACCTGTTCCAGTGTTTCATCACCCTCATCACTTCCTTATATGTAGTCTGAATCTCCTCTCTTTCAGTTTAAAACCATTACCCCTTGTCCTATCCCTGCTGAAAAGTTTGTCCCCATCTCTCCTGTAGGCCTCCTTTAAGTGGACTTATTTGATGTACACTGAACAGGTTATTTAACTTCTGTGAAATGCACTCTTTCCTAGCAAGCTCTTAAATCTCTAAACAGATGCTGTGTTTTAGCTTTGACTGTTAAGAGATTGCTGTCTGAACAATACATGTATTCCATATTTATAAAACAGTATTTGAACTGTAAATATATAGTGAACTTCTTGAGTACCTTGCTGGAACTCACTCTAGAACTGTAATCCTCCAAGTCTCTTTCATCTTTTAGGATGGAATAGTATTGGACTTTAAAAAAGCACAAAGAAGTGAATTTGTTTATGTCCTGTATATACTGTATAAAACCAAGGCAAAAAAGGAAATTGTGACATTTATGGACATGTACATATTATGTTTTAACTAGTAAGCATGCAGCATATACAGTAATCAAAATACTTTAGAGCTGCTCTATCTAAAGCTCTGAGGGAAATTAGGCCATTTGAAAGTAATGGAATCAATGGTCATTGTGTGTTCTCATTCTTTGTAGCTGAAACCAGTCAGGTTTTTTTTTTCCTATTTTGATAAGTATTCTTACTTGGTACATGTGTCTCTTTCATTCACATATTGCTTAAGAGTATATGCTTGTATTTAAATCTCAGGGACTTCAGTATGTTTCAAATGGGTTTCCAAGTCCTATTGCTTTGCTGAGTTAGAGCTGAGGTGTGACCATTTTCAGACTAGTGTATTTTGAGTACAGACAAATACTTAGTAACAATGCAATACAAAAGTATAATTTACTGCTTCTGATCTGCCTTCCAAAGGAAAAAAACAAAAGTTTGAGTAACGACACGCTTTCCTACTTCAAAGCTGAAGCTTAGAATTATTTCTGTTTATCCAGTAGTGAAGTTGTTTCTCAACTGGGTTTTGGGGGGAGCACTGCATTGGAGGATGAATCACAACTTGCATGGTCAGTAGAGGAATTTTTAGAATAGGTCAATAAAGTGGACAGTAACAGATTGCTAAGATCAGCTGGTATTCACCCCAGACTTCTAGGGAACTGAAGGATGAAAGAGCTGAGCTATGAACTGTGCTGTGTAAACTATTATTTGAACCTGCGGCAGCATCAGAGGAAAGGAGGCAAGGTGACAAACGCGATGACAGTTTTTAAAAAGGGTTCTGGGGTTTGAGGATCTATTATTAGCAATTAGTTCACCAAAGTGAACATATTGTAGATAATTACAAGTAAAAGGCAGAAGTAGTTAACAATTCAATAAATTACTGATGTACTGGTAAAATCTTCTCTGTCTGTCATGACTGAAAACAGATAGGATTTTTAGAACTTTTGGAAAAGAAAAAAATAATAATAAAAATGTGTGGACTTGTTTCCTCTCACAAATAAAAACGCATAGTAGAGATACAGCAAAATTGATCTACTATCAAAACAAGTAAAAGGAAGTCCTTTGTATAATGCAGAATTACAAATGTGAACTCTGTGTTGAAGGACTACATCCATGTTTAAAATTTTCTAGGCTTAAAAAGCAAGTGCAGAAATGTATGGAAGAACAGTATGTTGAGGATTATGAATTGAAAAAAGTTTTGCAGTGGAATTGGACCACCTCTGAAAGGCAAATAAATGGAGACTTGCCAAGAAGTCTATGCTCAACTTCTTGTACTTTTTCCTGTGCATTTTATTGATCCCTGGAAGAGGTTGACTTTTGACAGAAACAGGGCATAGTTATTCTTATTAAGAGATTTCTGGAGGCAGCAGTTAATGATTCCAACTGCTTTTTTAACTGTGATTTTTTTAGTTTTTTCTATTGCCTTATTCCACGTAATCTGACCTGTGCTCGCTCCTTGTCCAATACTTTTGTGTCGTTCTCTACCTCCTTTCAGATATTGGACCCAAAAAAGTGGATTTGAGCAGTTGCCATTCCATTTCACAGGGTAATAAGTAACATTGTTGTGCTTCTTGGTTCATCTGTGCTCACCTTGGTTGCAGCTGCACTTGGGTCCTTTTTTGGCTTTTGATATCTTTCATCAAGTGACAGATCAGCCTTGTAAGTCCAAGCAGCTAAATCTTAATGGTAGGAATACATGCTACTTTGGGGAGATCTGAAAACAGCAAAATTATCTATCTGCAGAATCTAAATAACTGCTGGGAACACCACTACGCTTTGCTTTTCCCTTTTCAGCAAACTCTATTGTAGCAGAAAGCTCATCTTGCTCCCCCTTTTTTTCCTTTCCTCTCCCAGGAAAATCAGTCAAGTTTTAAGTCCTTCCAGGAGTTGAATCAATCTTCATTAAAATTTACAGTTATAATGTGAACTCAAGCAGGTGTTCAGATTTTAACTGAGGAAAAGATTCTTCTAATTTATACATGCCCTATTTCTGAGAGAATTTTATATAGTTACTTCTTAAGAAATAAGATTTCAGAGTTGATTTTTTTTTTCCTTCAGAATTTTATCAGCTGCCATTTAAAAATGTGAAAGCTTAATATCTTTAGTTTATGAATGAGAAACAATTTAGCCAGTGTGATAACACTTGGGTTTTCGAAATGAAACGAAGACAGTATTTCTACTTTAAAAAGCTTAGTGACTTAGTTTAGCTACCTAGCTAAGTTTGCAAAGGCAACACTCTTAAACTGTATGCTCCTGTCTTCACTGTTATAAAAAGGGAAGGAAAAGGTAGAAGCACAAATACAAGTCCATTTTGTTAATCACTTGCCAGTGTGCTGCTTCTTGTCACATGATAGGTTGACCTTTGCCTGTTATTGCTATATCTGCTTGCAAGTAAGGACCTTATATGGCCATCTTAATTACCTATTGTAATTTTTATTTTCTTCAACCTATTCATTCCATGATTGCACAGTATTTCAGTGGGCAGGACGCATGTGCTGGCAACTGTAAAGATTCTAAGCTGAAGTACTTATTTTTATGCATTTAATGTGATGTGCATTCAGAAAAAAAGGCTGTATTAAGTAATATAAAAGGTGCTAAGTGCTAAAACCATCTGGAAAGATGTTCCAATTTTAAAATTTTTTTTTACAGAGCTATAAGAAAATGTATACATTTATTACAATTATAGATAAATTACTCTTCAAGTCGTGTACATATGATATGTGCTTTAGTTGTTTTCTCATGCAGGTTATATAATTATGCAAGTTTAATAGGATGGGTATTTTGTGGTAAATAAAAATACTGATAAAATAGTCTGATTCATAGAGAAACTTTGTGTGAAAATTATATATAAAGCCAGTCATTGGATGTATTTAATAGCTGATTATAGTGGCATAAGTTACTTTTTCTGAATTACCTTGCAATAGCCTGTCAGAGGTAAAATGCCTGATTACATTGTTATCAATGATGCTAATTCTTATTTACCCTTGAAAAACTATTTGTGATAAAATCCTCTGTCTTGAGTTATCAAGATGTATGCATGAATTGAGATGATTCAACAGTAGCATTGTCAATATAGGAAAAACAGTGCATTTATGCTTGACACGTGTTTGAGGGAGGTAAGAAGTGACAGTCTCTTACAAACTGCTCAGAAAACAAACCATGAAACTTAAGAAATATTCACTATTGCAGCAGCTACTGTTCCACAGATGTGAGTTACTGATTAACAGAAGTTGTCAAAAGGGACAGAGGCCTGAATCAACAGGAACTTAGAATACATTGTCACTTTTGCATTGCATTTTCCACATATCTATAGCAGTGAATACCAGGAACAATAGTAAATACCTGTACTCTCTAAGACTTTGCAATCCAACTAGTTATAAAATAATGGAAAACATTTCAGTTTGAAAGCCAAGAAGTGAAACTGAGATGTTATTTATCACTAAATATCACTGAATTTTTTGGAGTTGGAAGGGACCATAGAGATCATCTAGTCCAACTCCCCTGCCAATGCAGGACCACCCAGAGCATGTCAGAGCATGCCTCTCAGGACTGCATCCAGTCGGGTCTTGAAAATCTCCAGGGAAGGGGACTCCACAACCTCCCTGGGCAGCCAGGGAGGTTATGTTCCTACCATAGGTAGTAGTTGTTACTGATCAGCTTGTTACTGATTTTTCAGATTTTAGATATATGTAGATATAAAGTAAGATGGAGCATGAAAGGTTATTCGTAGTACTTGAAACATAGTCTATACCCTGTAAAAGGGCTGGATTACATTATTAGAAGTGATGGACAGTCCCTGAGGCTAACATTTGTTTTGATACAAAGTTGGTTGCTGTGTTTGGAGAAAGAACGTTTCCCAGCTTCCTGGAATCTCAGCCTTCAGGTGTACTTCCTACTGCTGTGGGCTGTGCCTGGTATCCTCATTTTATCTTTGATTTTTATATATATAAAAAAAAAGTCTTCAGTGATACTGCAGAATGATTTATGTCGAGTTCTTAATGTCTTTACTGTTTTGAAGCAGATTGTCACAAATAACTCTATTGGTGAGTCCTGTAGCTTGGTATTGAATCTGCAAATGGAGCTGATGGCACCTGTGTAGTGTCACAGTCTAGGAAACAGACTTGTAGGTGTCTTTTTTTTCAAAGACTAAACTTTTATTTCCTTTGTTCCTTATTGTTCCTTTGTTTCCTTTATTTTCTTTTATTTGTCTTTTTTCAGAGACTAAACTTTTATTTCCTTTGTTGGGTGTCATATTGTGGGAGAGTAGTTGTGGACCTGATAGAATAATCTGAGTCTTCAAAAAACTGTTCTGTGAACCAAAAGACACATTCAGCACTGGTGAGGACACACCTGGATACTGTGTCCGGTTCAGGGCTCCATAGTAAAAGAGAGACACAAACATACCAGGGAAAGTCCAACAAAGGGTCGTGAAAATGATGAAGGCGTGGGAGTATTCTTCCTCTGAGGAAAGGCTGGAACTGTTTAACATGGAGAAGAGAAGGGTCAGGGAGATCTTATCAATGTATATAAATACCTAAAGAGATTGTTAAGAGGATGGGGTCAAGCACTTTTCAGTGGTGTCCAGTTACAGGACCAGAGGTAATAGACATGAACTGAAACATAGGAGGTTCCTCCTGAACAGCAGACAATGCTTTTTTTACTGAGAGGATGGCTGAGCACTGATGCAGGTTGCCACAAAGGTGGTGGACTCTTCTTCCATCCTTGGAGATATTCAAAAGCCACCTGAACGCAGTCCTGGGCACCTGGCTCTAGGTGGTCCTTTTTGAGCAACGAATCCCTTCCAACCTCAACCATTCTGTGACTTGTAACAAGTTATTCCTTGCTTTTGCTTTGAATAAGGTAGAACTTTTGCAGCATTTCTTATTTTGCTGCAACCTCATCATCTATTAAATATCTATTCCTTTGATTCCAGAAAAGTTTTTTGGAGTTAAAGAATGCAGCTCTTTCAGATGAATATTCTACTATATCAGGTGCAAGTTATCATTTACTTCTAAGAGTTAGACTTCTAAATAGATGAGGTAGGCATCTACTTTCATAACGAGACTCGGTGTGGGTACATCCTTGGAGCCCGTGACCCTGGGCTTGTTCTTTCATTTTTCATTGAAGACAGACCACAAGATGGCTCTTGCCTTTGCTAAGAGGGTAGGAAAGGTGCAAGGTCTTGTACGCTCTGTTACTTAGTCACAAAATACCTCCATTGAGTGTTCTGTAAATTTCTGTGTAATGCAGTTTTCAAGTTTCATCTGAACTAAGAATTCAGACATTTTAAAATAAATGTTCAGTTCCGCATGTTAGTTCTGAAGCCTGTATTTCAAAGGTATTTTTTTTATTCAGCAAGATGGAGTATTTTAGAAGATTTTTTTTTCTTTAGCATACAGCTGCACAAACATGATTTTTCCTACACAAAAATTTTGAGTAGCAGGTGATATCCCGTGACGGAAATGGAAAATCAGATAGCAATTCATGAATGTATGGATTATTTCAGTGGCACCAACAAGAATGTTATTGTTTCAGAAACCTGTGGAGTAGCTATGTAGGATTCAATCCACATTTTCATGAAATGCTATTCTGTAGGCTTCCAACTGTGATGTTATATTTGTAAAAGAGTCCTATCACCACTCCCTTCACGACTCTGATTTCAGTCAGATCATCGCCACATGTGGAGGTAGTTGACTACAGTTCGATTTGCATATGAAAGTGTGTTTGAAGATGACAGTAAAAGCCATCTTTCTAATACGTAAAACTTCTTTGAGTTATTTGTCTGTCCATCTGTACACTGGCAACCACATCTGTTAATTCTGGAGTCATGTTAATAAAGGTGTGGGATTGTGGAAATAAAAGGAGCTGTGAAAGGTGTGAGTTGAATTCTGTGTGTTTCAAGTGCTCTAGGGCTTTGCTTCACAGCCTGAGAGGGCAGAGCAGTTGGAGCCACCACAAATTATCCAGTCCAGATGCTGGGGCCATGTGTATGCCCCAGTGTGATAGATGTAGCATACAGACATAACTTAAAAGGATGCATGGTTCTTGATATGTAACATTCTCTTTTAGTTGTATAATAGCTGAAATAAGGCTTGTGATTTTGAAAAAGTTGTTTTATTTGATGGACCAACTTCTGGAGCCGTTAAAGCTTTCTGTAGATTTTGAAATCTTTGATTTTTTGAGGTTTGATTCTTGTTAGCACGACAATGTTTTACATCCATTTTCCTTGATAGTCACCTCCTTTCTGTAGCAGCTGCCCACTTTCACTGGGCTGCTTTCTCTTTTTTTCAGTATGAGTAGGTGTTTACTATTTTATGTCCTCTGTATACGTTCCTCCCTCATCCAGTGCCCTCCCCAAATAGAAATCTAATTGCTTATTTTCTTTGACTTCCTGCTAATCTAGATATTTTCCTCACCTATTCAGGTCTTTCTATTAATTTATTTTTTTTTTTTCTCTTTGTGGACTTTTACCCTTCTTTATTGTTAGAAATAGATAATAGTTTTATCTCCTGTGGGTGGTTTGTTTTTTTTTATTTTCTCCCTTAAAAGAGAATAAGCAAATAAGGTAAAAATTTCTAGGTGCTGCAGGAGATATCAGGGTTTTCATTGTAAAGTGCAATATTTTCACTAGGGAAGACAAGTAATGTGTATCCTCTGCTTCTTATTGCTGCCAACTACATAAGGATGTGACGTGAATTCTCCTGAAGAAGTATCATGTAAGTTTGCAGTGATTTAGTTTGTTGCATAATGGTGTAACTGTGTACAGTTCCTGCATGTGCTCCTAGAGTCATTATGTTCTATGCTGTTTCTCGTGTATGTTCTATGTTTTTCCTTAGGATTATGGTGTCTCTTCTGTACCATTGTGTGTAACCCCCTGGGTGAAAATTCCAGACGGAATTAACCAGTTCATTTGCAGAATTGTTTCTTATTTTTAAAGTTGGGAGTTAAAACTGCTGATGCGTTTTTTATGTTTGTATACCTCTGTATTATCTCTGTTACAAGACTTGTAATGAATAAATATTGTTTTCTAGTACTGGAGAAGGCAAACACGTTAGTATTTTTTTCTATTTCCGCCCCTATTAGTATCTATTTCAAGGCTGCCAGGGCAAGCTTAAGTAAATTAATAAATTCAGATAATTTCTCTCTTTTTATTGAGACTGCTAAGGAAATTACTGTTTCCTGTAAAAAGATGATTTGTGATTTTGCAAAATTCCAAGGTAGCTGTAAAGCATTACTGTATTTTCATTATGATTCAGATGAGTTAGGCATGAAGATGGCATGGAACATGTGCTACAGCAATGCCCAGGTCTCCTAGCGGAATCTACAATTCTAGCATTGACAAGGCAACTTACAATGGTCTTTCAAGACTGTTTTCAACACGTAGCTGATAAGAAGGTTGAGATGCTTTAAGGTGTGTAAGAGCAGGAGAAAAGAGCTGCATGATCCTCAGATCTGTAGCACCTGACATGCCATTCTGGGATCAATAAGTGGTCTTCTTGAAGCATAACTATTAAAAAAGTAAAACTTTAGCAGTAACTTCCTTTTTATCCAGTAGGTCAAATATCATTCTGTTCCTTTTGAACATGGGGTATTGAGTTCTTACATTGGTGGTTAAAACCTACTTTTTTTGCTTTCGCATGCATAGTAAGCAAAGCGTGTCATTTTTCCTGGGACAGGAGAATGCTAACTTTTCTGTTAATTCTGTGCTAAAAGAAATTCAAGGACAGCTGGTTGTTGTGAGTAAGGTGGGGAGAAAGACAAGAGGAGGATTATGGCTTTTTAACCCATTTGCTTGAACCTTGGATATTGTTCCTTCTTCCAAGTACGGCTTATGTCTTAGATCAGTACTTTCATTTTTCAGAATACTAGGTTGTGTTCTGCACTGTGGCATGTCCTCAGGAGAAGCATCATGCTGCCTAGTAGGTGTGTAGCATTAAAAGTGATTTGGCAGGTGATTCAAAGTCTCCAGTGACTTGGAAGGGACAAGAATCCAGTTCCTTCAGTCCCCGTGTAGAGGCTTCTAAGTTCTTTTCTCTTCAGTGGTATCCTAGGCAACAAAGCTTGAAGACCTCAAGACATCATTTAGCCAGCGTCCCAGTCCTAGGCAAAATTTATTGTGCTTAGAATCATAGAATAGTTTGGGTTGGAAGGGGCATTGAAAAGTCATCCAGTCTAAACCCAATGAGCAGGGACATCTTCGACTAGATCGGGTTACTCAGAGCCCATCTGACTTGACAGAGATCTCTCTTAAAATTTACAGAAGTAATTTCAAGTTAGGGAAATCCACAATTCATGTTACATCTAGTTTTTTCAAGAATCATCAGTGAGTTAGTAATTTTAATCCTATATCTTCTTGACAAGACTTCTCATTTATATCCCTCTCCTGAAATCAGTAGCGTGCACTTTTATAACAACATGTTTTGTACTTTCAAATATTTGAAGCATGTATAACTTAATTTGGAACAATCATGCTGTAAAGACATGGAAACTAATTTAATTTGTGAAATAGAGAATTGGATAAACAATAGTAATACATTGAATGAGTAACATTTGACAGTGAAGATTGAGGGAGGAGAGGAAGGGAAGGAAGAAAGAAAGGAAGAACATAACAAAGGACAAACAGATTGGATTTAAGGCAAGATTTGTGGTTTGTGTCTTTTTTGCTTGTTTGTGTAATAATTGGAATGGTTCCTACTAATACATTATCAAGCCTATGCTGTTTTCTTTTAAGTGAAATTTTTATGACAATGTGTGCATAACGAGAAATAAATTCAGCTTACATAATGCATTTGGGAGATCCTATTTATATGAATTATTTTCTTAAAGAATAAGCCAAAAATTCCAGCAATATTAATGTACTTCTACATAATCACTTTGTCTTTGTGGTATTTTTTAATAAGGTGATTACATCATATATTTAAAAATAGATCTTTTTTGAAGAGATAAGGAAAATAGGTGTGTAATCATTTATGTTCTAAGGTAATGATAATTTTTTAATATGGCAGTGGTCTCTGATAATTTTGGTGCATATACTTAGACAAAAATGGTCACAAAAATACTTAAAATGTGGGTTGGCTTTTTATTGCTCAATCTTGAGACTTAGGTATCTTCTTTAAGATTTCTTATTGCTAAAATCCAGTTCAGATTATTAACTTGCTCAGACTGAATGAAGTATGTGATATGGTATTTTAAGTGTGAATTTCATGACCTCAGAAGATTCATACAATTAACGTTAGCATCTTTATTCAGTTTCTATGTATTTAAAAAAAATCTTTTTCTAGAAGGCTAACATGCTGACAAAGTTGACTGAAGAGCAAAAATTTTGATAATGAAGCAATAAATGCAAAACCTCTTTTTTTTTCATAATTGTTCTATGACTTGTTCCTTTCTTTGTGAATTGACCACACTTGGTAGCAAATAAATTTCCTGAATTCATTAATATTTTCTCTAAATGTTAAGAGTTAACAGTGAGTATATTTGTGTTTAATTTGTCAGTAAAAAAAGAGGAAGAGGATTTTGAAGAGAAGAAATCCATTAAGAAACGAATCAAAGAATTAAAAGTTTTAGACCCAAAGATTGCACAGAATCTGTGTAAGTAGATTCCGTTTTTGTAAAAAAGTGATGTTGTATAAATGTCCCGTAAAAATGTATTTCTGTCTTGTCTTATAGCCCCATAACCACTTTTTTCCAAAGTGTGAGAGAATACGTACATATATACAGTAATTGGTGTTAAGCCCAAGCATGTGAGCTGATATAACTGAAATGTATAGAAAACAGATAAAAGTTATCTCTTGTTTAAGACTGAAGTTATTCTCTTCTGTATGTGTTGAAGTACGAGTGTACAACTGTATATCTGATTATCTAGCTATTTGTTCAATATATTCATCAAAGAGTATTGCCTGCCCCCTTACTCCACAGCAAAGACGACAACAATGCCTATGAGATGTCTGGTCAGCTCTCATGTACTTTATAGAAAGAAGGCAATACTCATTATTATGCAATAGTATGCAAATAAAGATGATAAAGTTTTGACAGAGAGGAATTCTATAAGAAATAGGTTCCTAAATGCTGACAGGAATAATGTAGGAAAGTGGATCATGGAGAAAAAATAAACAGCTTTTATAAGAGCATTTAGGTTTTTAACTGTTTGCATTGTTTTCGTTTCTCATGAGAAACCTCTGACAAGACCATTGAGGGAAAACTGTAATTGTCACCTCAGCACAAAATGCTCATAAAGGTAGTGATTATTCTACAGAGTAGAGTCATCACTGGCTGCTTATGGAGGTATTCTGTGCTGCTGGGTGTTGGGCATAACCATCGGATGGAGAAGGTAGGCATTGTAGGAGAACAGTAATGTAAAATAAGATTAAAATTGTTATCTCTTACCTATGTTACTTTGCAAAGTCTATGTTAACCTGTAAATGCTGTGGCCTGTTTAATTGGTGTTCTGTAAGAAAAAAAAAAAAAGCTTGTTGCCTTGCTTTCTTCATTATGTGTTGAATTTTGTTTTAGCAATTTTCCTTGGCTCTTTCCGAGTGCCTTATGAGGAAATCAAAATGATGATATTGGAAGTAGATGAAACACAGCTGTCAGAGTCCATGATTCAGGTAAGGAAAATGACACTTTAAATCCTAATATTTCAGAATAAGTTTCTCATTAAATAGAAACCTGTTTCTAAAAGCCTCTTAACATAAACTTTTGGATAATAAATCACTACAAAAATATACTTTTTTTTTTCCTGTGGTCTAGAGGGATTTTTAGATTTTTAAAGCTAATTTTTTTTATGAAAGCAGGTGAGTTTATATTATCTATTTTCTGCATCGATATTTTCCATACCCAATTTGAGATTTTTCTTTAGTATTATTTATTTGGAATAATATTAAAATTTCTATAAAATGGTATGAAAAGCTGCGCCCTCACATTCAGCTTGGACTGTGTCTCAGATAGTCCATGCTCGCTCTGAGACTCTCATGCTATTTGACCTTAGCATTGTTTTTCACAGTGAAAATTTAGCTTGTTAATAAAATTGAGTCCTCAACAATATAATGAGTCAACCTCTATATACTAAATAGATATTATGTATCAAAATTATGAAAAAATGACATCTTCATAGTATCTATATGTAAAGAAGATGAAATATTTTTTTAGGCTCTGGGAACAAAGATCATCAAACTGTTAAGGGTAGTTAATTAATGACATACTTTTACCTGAACATGTGGTAAATATTCCATCAATTCCATCAATGCAATAAGAAAAAGGTTTACTTCTATTAAGAATTTTTTCCTTTTTAATATAATCTGTGGATTATTTCCATTTCAGTGATATATATCTTAGTATAAAGAATGCCTACTTTTCTGTTTATTTAAAACAGCTAACACAACCTAGCCCCACTTTATTCTTCATGCAGTAGACATTGTTAACAATAACAAGAGATACTTTTCTGACACTGTACTGATAATCTTGTGGCTCTTTTAATAGGTATTAAGAGTAGAGTATATTGAAATAAGTGTATCCAATAACCTCTCTATGTAGTTCTTGGCATCAGAATTGAGTCTAAAGTACTTTTGGCAAATTTTGAGTCTCTTTGTGCTTGCTTTTGGAGGGGAGGGAGCAATTTTATTTAAGAAAAGAATAAAAGCAGTTGAAGAGCCAAATCTGAAGTGAGAAATAATGTCCTACAGGAGGACAGTGATGTTATCAGCTGCTGTGATTTGAGTGAGTCCACATTATCTGACTTTACTTCATGCTTCTACTACACTTTCAGTATCCTGTATGAGCACAGTACTATACATAACAAGGCTTACTGTTGGAAGATGACAAGTCCCATATACTTGGGGGATTTTAGCATATAAATGATGCAAGAGTATAGATGGCATTTTTTTGGTAAAGTGATTAGACACTCACAGGCCTAAATCAACTGGAAATTTCAGTAGAACTTAGGCTTCAAATTTACTTTGCAGTTTTAAATGTCAAATTTTTTTTTCAAATGGTTTAATCCAAGTTGCTTGTTTCTGGGTAAAACAACCCTGTAATAACTTTGAAAAGTGGGCCATCTGAGTTTAAACTTGAAAAAGCACTTAAGTAACCCATCTTCCTTAAAAAATGGTAGAATAAAATGCCTCATTGCTTTAAAAATTTAGTATTTACTTTCACGTATGGTTAATTTACTAATAAATTTAACTTTTCAGCTGTATAACTCTATTTCTACCTTTAAAAACCTTCACAAGTATGGGTTTTGATCATGCTATGAAAATGTAGTCCTGTGTGTATTTCATGTTTCTGAGAAGAGAAAAAGCATACATAGGTTTTCAAGCATATGGCTATTTTTATTTATTGATATAAGGTGTCTTAAGATATTTTTATATGCTTCCTTTCTAGAAATTTCTTGCCTTCATCAAGTTATCTTTCTAGTTTTAAATATTATTTAGTATATCCTAATGTCACAATTTCTGAAGCTGGAAATGTGTCCTTAATTCTGCTGTTCTGTTGTGCTTAAGAAGTAAAATGTATCCTCTTCCTGCCACACTTTCTCTAGTTAGAAATTAAATCCAGTCCTTAAAGAGGTAAAATCTCCAATTTATGTTGTAATCCAGGTAGTCATTGACTAATTATTGGAATGTTTCTTGTGACTTAGTGAAAATTCTTTCTCCTGCTTTTTCTCTGCTTGATATTCAAAATGTATTTCATCTTTAGCAGTTCAAAAGCTTTGTCTGAACACCATAAAGCTGCTTTGATATCAGCTGCTGCTTCAGTTGGTTGTTTTTTTGTTTTTTTTGATGATCAGTACTGAAAACATTCATACAAGGCTTGACTGTTCCTCTTTTTCAAAAAAGTTTTGTGGTCAGTTTTTCTACATGTGAAAATTATTTTAACATCAAACAATAACATTTTAACCTCAGTAAACATTAAGGAATTGTAGTATATTTAGAGATGGTTATACAGATGGATATCAAGATAAGAAATAAGTGGGTAATGAATCTTCTGAGGTAGCCTTGAAATAGCTAATACAGGTTCTGAAGACAGCATAGAGCCACTGAGTTGGCTACTGGTTTGGGGATATTTTTGAGGTACTAGTTAGAGTTAAATTCTTTCTTCTTAAATTAGGGAAGCATGTTAAGCAAAGGACAGCTATTGCTTTTTCTCTCTCTGGCCCCAGAGAGATAATTTGTATATCCCAATTGGCTGAACTTTTTGTAGAAGAAGATATTGAAATCTCTTGTAGATAAAAGTAGGGTTGGTTTTTTTTAGGACTTTCAGATGGAGATGCTGTTCAATAACTTAAGTAAATTCTTTTGAATTTGATATATGTTGATCATATATCACCAAAATTATTTACTTTTTGAGTAATAAAACAGGCTTTGATTTAGCTGAAGTGTCTGCCTTTTCCATTGAGTAATGGGGAAATGCTAGTCTTTTGGATCCTTTCTTGAAATGTGATAGGTGGTGGGTTAGCTGTGTTTACTAGACCTGATCAATTCAGAAGAGTGATCTTCTCTCACCAGTAGACCAGAGAGCTTTTTAAGAAGAACACAGTCTCTCTCTTGTTTTCTTACTGTGATGGAAGCTTAGCTGTTGTGTCACCAGGAACACAGCCATAGATGAGAAGCAGGGCGGGCTAGAGGGACCCTGACTATTGCCTAAGAGTTATATTTGTCATCTTGGGAAGAGACTGAGCTACTGACTCAAATTATATACCATAATTAAATGTTTGAGAAGCTCTCTACTTCCAGAACCTTAGAATTGCCACTTTTAGCCAACCTATCTGATTGTAGGTTGGGAATGAGATGCCTATATATATAGGCATCTATACATAAATACGGGTGTCTAAGTGTTCAGGTAGCTTCAGGGAGTCTGAAGACTTCAGATGATCAGGTGAAGGTGACCTTTTTATATTCTGTGTTCAGAAGACATTCAATTGTATAAGTGTCCAAGCTACCCAAGTAGACTCCTGTATTCAGCTGAAGCTGAGTTCTGTTTGTATAATGCCTATCAAGCACAATCTTTCTTTAAAAAATGTGTTTACAAAATACTAGAAAAGTTTGTAGTATCAGCAAAGGATGTTTTGTAGCAGTATTTAATCACTTGCTTTTTATACTTTCAGTTATGTTAGTGTGTTGTCAATTTAATTTCTATTGTCTTCAGGGAGGAGCATTGTCTTTGAGGTGTATGGTAATGATGCATATATAATACCATTTGCCTACAATAATACAAGCAACATAGAATCTTTTTTTTTTTCACTTTGTTTTATTTTTCTTGATAGAATTTAATAAAACATCTTCCTGAACAAGAGCAATTGAATGCATTATCCAAGTTCAAGAGCGAGTATAATAATTTGTCTGAACCGGAGCAGTTTGGAGTTGTGGTGAGTTCTGTTTTATTACCTTTTTTTTGGTCCTGTCCTGAAATATAGTTTTAATACAAAATTATAGAAAAAATACCACCTGCTTCTTCCTAAACATGAAGAGGTTCCAGACTGGGAGACGAGAACACATGATGCCTTTTAATCTGACTTCTAGTGGACATATCTATGGATGTGGAAGGCTTGATTGTTCAAATATTGCTGTTGGAATGCTTTGGGATTCTCTTTCTTTAAAAAAGTTATGTAGTTTACAAGAAAAAAATAATACTGTAGTTCTCTTCTGCCTCCTTCCTCCTATGTTATATAGTGTGTTCTGTCAGCAGTACTTGTAATCACTTTTACATTCCCAGTGGGAAGATACATCTATAATATTTCTTATGTTGAGTTAAAAAAAGAAGACTAGAAGAGGGAAGAGAAATTACTGCTAGTTCAATACTGGCAGTTGATGCTTTTTTGGGGAAATATAGTTTAGATATAATTTCTACATAGCTCATAAGTCATAGTAGTTCGTGATTTCATCTAGACAAATAAAGAATAAGACTATTTCTTTTCCTGGGTGCATATATCTGTATAAATATTTGATTATTTGTTTTTATTTTATTTTATTTTTTGTCCACTCCTAGTGTTTCAAGCTAAAACGATCATTGTTAGCCTTATAACTGAGGATTTTCCTGGAAGGAAATAATTCTTTTAGATGTATCTGTGGGCTTCAGGAAAAGGAGCCTCATGAGAGGAAACTACCTCAAGTTGTACCAGGGGAGGTTTATATTAGGAATTAGGAAAAAAATTTACACTGAAAAGGTTGTCAAGCACTGGAACAAGCTGCCCAGGGAAGTGGTGGAATTGTCATCCCTGGAAGTATTTAAAAGATAGGTAGATGTAGTGCTTAGAGATATGATTTAGTGATGTTTTTGGCAGTGTTAGGTTGATGGTTGGACTAGGTGATCTGGAAGGTCCCTTTCATCCTTGGCAATTCTATGATTCTATGTCATTGAGACAGCAAGAACTTGCTCTTGGTTGTTATCTGTGTACTTAAATTTTGGAATGGCTGGAGTACAGGTTTGGGATATAAGAGCATTGATTACTATCCTTAATCAACTAGAGAATGTTGTTCTGGTCAGGAAAATTCACTGCATTGAGTTGGTGCCAGTTACAGGTGTGACATAGGCAGTTGTCTTAGAGTATAGGTACTTACAAAACAAAGCTAGTTCTGAAGTGATGCCTTTGCTGAAAGCTGTTGCTGTTTTGGGGTTTTTTTGACACACCTTTAACAAGAGTAATCGTCATTGTACATCTAATGTAAACTGATTTCTGTGTTCTTGGGAGTCTTCTAACTATAGTCTGAGAGCAAGAAAAAAGGAGGAAGAACACCACTGTTTTTTACACTTTAATTTATTTTCCAAGGTTTTCATACATAGTGTTCTGATTGAAGCCAAATTATCAATTTCTCTTGGTGCAAATTTCATCCTTACAAATGCTAATCAAATATCTTAGTTTTTATTTCTTGCTCTAGTTTTATTATAAATTTAAGTGATCTTTTTGTAGTTCAGCTCTATAAGGGAGCAGACGAAAATATACTTTATTTGATGAAATTATTACCACTTATCTCA
Source organism: Scolopax mira (assembly GCA_004320125.1). Taxonomy (NCBI): domain Eukaryota; kingdom Metazoa; phylum Chordata; class Aves; order Charadriiformes; family Scolopacidae; genus Scolopax; species Scolopax mira. The sequence goes on from BJBW01005015.1 coordinate 113,451, forward strand.
AGAGGTCATTGAATAGGTCTCTGAGATTCTTTAAAAGAAGTATACTACCTCAACAAAAAAAATCCAGTCAAAACATATTTTGTTGTTTTTAGGAGTGGTGAAACTCAGTTGCTTGCAAAGAAGACAAAAGTCAGACCTTTTTACTTGTTTTCTTATAGTATTTGTTTATTTAACTCAGAAAATAGCAATAGTTTTACAAAAGTAGGTTTCACATTGCTAAGTTTTAGGTTTGCTTTCACCCTAGTTTATATTACAGAGCTTTAGAAAGAGAGAAAGAGATTAGCAGTTAAATCTACCATGACAAACAGAATTTAACATTTTTGGTGGTGAGAATTAGGAGGAAGCTGTGATAACGATTATTATATTTGATTCAGTTCTCGTGGAAATTTTCATTTAAATCTATACTTTCATAAGTGAGAGTTGCTACTTTTTTTGTCATAGAATAGTGTGGGTTAGAAGGGACCTTTTAAAGATCACCTAGTCCAACCCCTCTGCAATGAGCAGGGACATTTTCAGCTAGATGAGATCGCTCAGAGAGTTGTACAACCTGACCTTGAATGTTTTCAGGGATGAGGCATCTACCTCTCTGGGCAACCTGTTCCACTGTTCCATCACCCCAGTTGTAAAAAATGTCTTCTGTAGTCTCTCTATTTACTCAGTTTTGGTAAAGTTAAGATATGTCAATATATAAATTTCTTTTTTAAAAAAAAAGCAAAATCACAAAACACAGACAAAAAACCCCAATACCTTTATTTTGAATATTCATTGACTTAAATTGTACCTTCTGACTTCTTAAATGCTCTTTAGATTTTTGTTGGTTCTAGGCTTCGAGAGTTTGTGGGTTTTTTTTTCTTTCTCACTTGTATATTATTTCTTTTTCTTGAACATAGAATGATACTGCAACTGATATACAGTAGATGTTAATTGAGCATCCTAGGAATATATAGCCAGACTTATGACATGGCAGGCTACTTGTCTTGGAAGATTAGCTCCTTCCTCTTGCTTTCATCTTCATGATGATGATGAAATTTCTTCAAATCCTGTAAGGAGAAAAACTTATGTTAGAATTCTCCAAATTCATCCTTGTTCTTGAAATTAGTCTTCCTCTGAAATGCCAATGAAGTATCTGATGAAATAAGAAATCAACTGTACTAGATTTACTCTGGAGTCCCACATGCACAAAATTTAAGTAATATATTGTCATACATGCATTTCCTAAGATTATGTTTCTTTAGAGGCCCATGTCTCAATCAGTATATGAGATGGGTAGTGCCCTGGGAATGAAATTTCCTTATGTAATGAATAAAAGCTGTTACTAGAGTTCCTGGGTCATTTTATCTAGAAGTTAAAATGTGGAGAGGAGTTAATAAAAGGCCAAAAGGAAGAGGAGGGAAAAAACCCCTTGTTAGTAAGAGTGAGTATCATAAAATAATGAAACGATCGCTTGCATTTTTAGCTGTACCAGAATCTTTTAATATAAATCTAGCTGCCTAGACATTTAGGTGACACTGTTTTAAATTGACACAGTTTTAAATTGGAAGAGGGTGAGATTTAGAATAGACACCAGAAAGAAATTGAAATTCTTTACAGTGAGGGTGGTGAGGCACTGGAACAGGTTGTCCAGGGAAGTTGTAGATGCCCCGTCCCTGGAAGTGTTCAAGGCCAGGCTGGATGGGGCTTTGAGCAACTTGGTCTAGTGGGAGGTGTCCCTACCCATGTCAGGGGGATTGGAACTCGATGATCTTTAAGGTCCCTTCCAACTCAAACAATTCTATGATTCTAATAAGCAACAGAGGAAAAGAGGAGAACACTAGTAATGGAATATTTGGTCAAGCTCCATTTTCTGTTTGTGGTTGTTCTGTTTTCCTTTTTTCTTTTTTCCCCTTGTGGTATTTGGTGCCACAGATGGCAGGGATTTCTGTGCTTGCCAGAATTGGAACCTCTTTATGTAAAACACTTTTGGGTTTTATATTTAAGTTTTATGTAAACATGAACTTTAACAAAATGTGGCTTTTTTAATGAAAACCTAACCTAGTCTTGTTCTGGAATTGAGCTGTAATTGAACAAACATGCAGCATTTCTACATTAACAGTTCATGAGTTTCCAGAAAATGTAGGATTCGAAAACGCAAAGGGTAGACTGTTGATGTCCTGTGCTGATTAAAGTAGATTGAACAATGCTTCTCTTTGATAACCTTGTTTCAAACTCTGCCTGCCAGGATGACAGAGATAAGCCCATGTCTAAACTTCAGCAGCTTTGTTTGAGGCTGACAAATTATGGCAAAATGCCAGTCAAGACAGATTTACACCCATAGGTTTGACCATGAACTGGACTGGCTGAGGAATAGACACCTATTTGACTGTGCCAAGTCACTCCAACAGTGCTGTGTATCTAACTGCCTCGCTGGGGAAATACTTACATAGGACAATTACATGCAGGGTTATGCATCTTGATTGAATTACTAAAATACAAAGTTAAGTAGCAAACATTTTTTTTTTACTTTAGTATTGATTTGAAAAAAAAAAGACATTCAAAAATTAATGCTATGTAGCTTAAAGCTTGCTTTGCTATTTTTATTTCATATTTGAGCCTTACTCAACTGACTAGTCCATCTTTTGCTCTTAAAAAATGTCAGATTTACTAAAATTGGATGTACCAATAACAACAATGAATTTGAAGTGTACTGTATCAACGTTTTCCAATTGATCAGGAGATTCTTAAGTCTTAAGAACACATACTTAATATGTTTTCTGGAAAGAAACTTGGCTTCAGGGGAAAAGGGAAAAAGTGTGGGTTTTTGGTTTTTTTTTCCTGTCATCAGACCATCATAACAGTTTAAGTGGGTTGTGTTTTTTTTTTCTTTCTTTCAGAAAGACTCCTGTAATATTTCAGCATTTGTTGGTAGTGGTTTAATACCATATTATTGTCTTTGTAATGCTAACAGTATGCTTACTATTGTACAATTATGGAATTGTCTGTCCAGATCAGTTTTCTCTAAAAATGTACTTTAGTTGGCAAGCAAAAACTTGTCTGCTTAATAATCAGTGAACCTTTCTGTGTCCTATGGTCTAACTATTCTGCTGCATTTGTTGTGAAGAGTAATAAAATTTCTGGACTGATTCTTAAATACATTTGTGTTACTTAGTTCACTCACATAAATCCTTTAATAATTCCCCTTACAGCACAATCTATTTGCTATTTTATAAGTGAGCATAAATTTTCAAGCAGCCCTGCAAGTTAATTCCAATTTTTTTGAATCTTAAGCAACAATTAAATTTATTTCACTGTTCTTTTGCTCTGTTTTTTTTTGAAATCTGATACTGGTCAAGTATAAATAAATGTGAAATAATCTGTTTTAAGACATCACTTGATTTGTATCGATCGACAAGATGCAACATCATTGGTAGATGTTTTTAATTGCTAGTTGTTTCTTTGTGATGTATCAATTCAGTTAGATGAGACTGTCAGTCTGAGAAGAGCTAAATCAGTAGTATCATAGGTGAGGTCTTGCTGGATATGGCCCAACAGATTTGATAAATTTGTCTTAATAAAAAAAAAAGGCAATGTGATAAGTCAGAAAAAAGTTGCATTAAATAATGACTACTTATAGCTCAAAAGTTGGTGGCGTTTCTTTTCTAGAGGAACAACCAGATTCCCACTGAACAGCCGAGTGTGAGCTTTCCCTAGTTTTCTGTGCAAAGCATTAAAAAAAACCACCTCCAAACCCATCATTGGGCACATTTTTTTTCTAATGTCATGCCTTCTGTGCATCTAGTAGAACTGATTTCAGAGAACAAGCTATAATCAGTTTTTAACATGAAACGTTCTTTGTTGCTCTTAGAGGGAGCAAGTTTTGTATAAGTCAGTATTTTTACTCTTTGAATATGGAGGCTTACACATTTGCCCTTCATCAAGGTTCTTCTGTCTCCATCAGCCTCTCTTCTGTCTTTTGTTTTATTGTGTCCGAGGAGAGGGCTGAAAATTTCTGCTTATTTCTTTAAGAAATGTTAATATAAATATAAATATTTTCACTCTAGCTGGGATTTTTTTGTTTTTCTTAAAATTACTTGTTTATGCTTCATTTTTTGCTTTTCTCAAATGAGGAGAAACAAATTTTAACATGCAATACAAGACTTCAAGGTTTACCTTTTAGGTAAGTAGTGTCTTGTAATTATTGTAGCTCAGACAATTTTGAGATCCCGTGTTAATTGGCTCTAAAGTTTTCATTAAGGGGAAAAGGAAAAACTAAACTGTCTTTCAAGGAAGAGCCTAAGTAGTGAATAAACTGGTAATTACTACTTGTGTGATAAGATATTTTATAATGGATACCTTTTATCCTTCTGGCTTTGAATTCTTAAGTCAAGATTTGATGCTCTGAAAGACACAGCTGAACACCTCCTGAGATACTGGCCTGCTGTGACTCTTACTGTATTGTATGTTTTGCTTCAGCCAAAGTTAATTAACTTTTGTTGTTGACTTAAAGACATTGAGGGCATGACCCCGAACAGTTCAGGTTCCCTTCATGAGCATGGCTTGGTTTTGGTTTTGTTTTTTCTGGTGACTCTATGGGTTGCTTTTGTGGTCTCTGCAATTATCCTCTTCTTTTTAAGTTACTTCACACTTTTATGTTTTCTGTTCGTTCAGCAGTAAGTATAAAATAAATCCTTTATTACCCTTATCTTCCCTTCCAGGCTTTAGGTTTTCTTTAGATAAATTACTTTATTTTTCTTTATGTTCTTTCTTTCACTTACTCCAGGCTGATGTCTCAGAACACAGATATTATCACCTATTATTGTGGAGTTGTGGGTTTGAGGGTTTTTTTTGGGCTTGTGCACAGCCATGAATTATTTTATGAAAACTGTTAAATCTGTTCATCTTATTCAGCACTTTAAATTAGTTTTACAGTATCATCTTTGGTTGATATTGTTTTGAATGCTGTTTTTTGTTGCTCAAATTCTTGACAAAGTATGCTTGTGCTTGCCAAAATTTAATTATTCAGTTGCATTTTCTTTTACTATAGTTGATGTTTTGGTTTACCCAGTGCAATAAATTTTCTCCGCAAGTTACTTCACCTTAGTACTATTTTGTTGGAGGTTTCATTGATTATGACTGATACGAGTCATATATTCTGTAAAACTCTTTAACGATGAAGACTATTTCTGTGTTTAGAAATGAGTAGTCATTTTCACACTTGCAATGTGAAGACACATTGGGGATGAATGGGGTTTCAGGTAGATGATCATCTTGGTGTTGGTGACTGTTGACAGAAGGTTGGGGTTTTTGGTGGTGTTTGTTTTTTTTTTTCCTCCCTGATGCTTTCTGCAGTGGGCAGTATAAGTATTATGTTGCTTTAGGAGTTAAAACATTTAACAATCTGTATTGTTTTGCTGAGATAAAAGCACTGGTGTACAGAAATTTTTTTTCTAATTTTGTGTGTAGTCTCTGTCATTGTATCAAATAAACAATGTTTAAAGGGAATTATAGAATGGTTTGGGATCCTACAAGAATCATCTTGTACAACCCCTGAATTTGATTATTTATTAATGTCAGTCTCATTTGTTTATAGTTAAGTTGATAGAATAGTTACTAGTTATATTTATTAATCATGAGTGATACTTTAAATGCATTTATCTGTTTAATGGATTTTCACTGACAAACTATTGCCATGCCACCATTCAGCCTTACTCCTGTGTACAGGTGTGTATTTGGCATTCATTGGAAACAACACCCAATGCATTTGCCATCAACTATGGTGCCATCCACAAATGATCAACATCTCAACATCTTGCTCCAAATGTCATTATACCGAAAGTGTACAATATAACCTATTTCTTTGAACCTTTTGCATAAGAGATGATAAAGGTGCCAAAACACTGAACTATTCTACTAAAATGGAGTGGGCAAGGAAGAAATTTAGACTGATTAAGGATCTTTCTACCACACAAACAAAATAAAAAAACATCGGAGAACTATTGCATTACCTTTTGAATTTGTCTGTAATTCTTCCTTTTTTGGTCCTCACAATCAAGAAGTGAATTGGAAACCACTGGTGAAGTTTTGACTATTGAAAGAATATGACAATTAAACTCACATCATGTATCTTCGAAGTTTTCTGAGTATTTTATTAATAAAAGAGTTGAAATCAGAGTAATAATAAATTAGAAATTAATGTTGGGATGTCAAGCTTTTAAACTCATATTTTTTTGTTTGACATTTCTAAATCAAGCCTGAGCAATTGTATTTTATCTACAACCTGACTGCATTTTTGTGCTGAACTATGCTATATTTTTATTTTTTTGCAAAACGTTTGTAAAAGAGGATTCGACATGTGTAAAGAATTTCCTGCATTGTTAGAGCAGTGTAAAGCAGATTTTTTTTGTTTCTATGACAAAGATTGAGGAGGAAATATTCTATAGGAGAATATTCAACACAATGTCCATTGATTCATATAACAGTTACTTTTCTTTTACTTCTTGTTGTCTTCGCTTTTTGGGTCATCCTATATTTTGTTATCATCCAGATTTAAAAATGTTAACTCTTCATTTTCGTCTTATTGCAAACAGTTTGACATTTCATTTTTCTGAATTTTCTGAATATTCTGTATTTGCTGAATATTTGTCTTGTCGTCTTAATTTTTTTGACAAATAGAAACACTTGTCCATGTGCTGTTATCTCCATTCATGCTTGCAGTAACTTCTTTCTCTTTGCTTCAATTTTTTGCTTCAAAAGTTGGTCCATTGCATATTCTTTAGAATACATCTCACCTGTCATTTAGACATTCCCTCTGATGTATCAATATATCCAATGAGTCTTACCCAAATATAGGTTTGGCTTATCTGCTTGTTACAGCATTGATGGTTTATCTTTTTCTTGCATTCTGCTGTTGATGATGAGGTCGTTGCTGGGGTTTGTCCTTCTATCTTCCTCACTTAAACAAATTTTCAACATTGTTTTTTATTTCAATTTTCTTCTCACCCTTACTCTCTAGGTAGTAAAAGTCCTTATCTTGATTGTGTGAAATTCTTAAAAGTTTAGTCTCTTTCAAAGCTGTGTGGTCCTGCCTGTGAAATTCTCAGTCACTTCTTACAAAGGCAAGGGCCTACTACCCGTGGAGAGATTTATCAGCTGTGGTGTTCTGTCCTCTTACTGAGGCCCTGACAGCTTCAGTCCCTTTGTTTTCTCTCATAGTCTTGTGAAATACTGTACAAATTCCTGCAAGAAAATAAAGAGTTTCTCATATTTACCTGCACGCAATTACATTGTCTCCTGTTATAGCTGTTATTTGGTCATCTTGAGTTTCAGCTTTTTTTTTGACTTTAATGTTTTTTTCTGTGTGGGATAGCATGATGTCTCTTTTCAACACTGATGGCAGTGCAGCATGTTCAGTTACAGCTGAGACAGAAACCAATATGCATAGCTGTTTTAGCTGTGCTGGTTGTTTTTTATCTGTTTGTTTTTCCCCTCTTAGTATAACTCTCAGGTATGGTGTGGCTTCTGAGGAGCAACTGAGGCTTTTTCTGTGGCTGCCTGAGCTCATCTAACATCGCTTCAGTTCCACTCCAGTAGAGTAGGGTTTTTTTCTTGGTACTGAGGGCACTGACAGTGCTCTGGCATGATCCACTGTTGACTCACCTGGGGACAGCCCTACTTTTCTTATCTCTTGCTCAGGGGGTCTAAAGCCCCCATTTAGGTGACAAGTGGAGATGCTAATAACTTCAGAAAAAATAATGTTCATTTAAATACTCTCTTGCTGGAAACTTAAAAGGAGAAGCACCACCATGGGTAATCTTAAGTACAAAGAACAGGTAAAAGAAAGGTATTTTGTACCATGCAGGTACAATTAAAGTTCACAGTAAAAGAACTTAGGGATGACAAAATAAAGGAAAAATAGAGATAAGTTGAAGAAGGCAAAACATAATAGTTTCTAGATGAGCTAGTTTACTGGGAAACATGTCTTGTAGAGTAGTTTTTCAACAAGAACTTTTCTGAGCCTTTTTTAACAGCAGATTATCTTGTAAATAAATAGGAAGTCCAAGTTAAATGCTATTCTAAGTCATGGTTAACAGCTGTGTACGACTTTTTGGAAATTAGAACAGAAAGAAGTAATGGAGATCACTATCTCAAACATAGCATAATTAAGAATGTGATCCAATAATTCAGTGGTATTAGTTTCAGGCAAGCAAGGTTAGAGCCTTTTAAGAAACATAGTCTGAGAAAAGAAATATGTGCGTATTTTAGAGACAGGTGGAGAGTTGAAACCATTGTTCCTCCTAATTTTCTTTAATAAATCTATAATAGATATGTGTGAGTCAACGTTGTTCAGTGCTTTTTGAATGTAAAATATTCAAGTACTAAAGATTATCTTCTATTATTGTTCATTGTTATTAATTAGAACTGACTCTGAGGTTTTTCTCTGAGATAGTAAAATTGCAAGGGTCATGAAGCAACTGATAAGGGCATCTTACTGCCTTCTTGTTTGAAGTAAACCTTCTGAACTGTGTTCTAGGTTGAAAGATAAATAAAAAGGAGAAATTTACAGTAACCTAAAGGTTTTAAGTTTCACACTTACATGGAAAAAGGAGCACAGAAAGAAACATCTCAGTGTAAGAACTTATGGAAAGTGAAAAGTGATTTTTTACTTACAAAATCTTGTTGTAAATTGATTTTTTTTTATGATTATTTTTTTTAACCTGCTAGTATCTTTATAATTTTAACTCACTGGTTCTTTTATACCCACATTGTTCTGACTGCCATGGTGCATGTGTGTGAGCAGTCTGGCCAGGATCGCTGATGGGCAGCACAGAGGACAAGGGACTTTGTCAACACCATGTTATGTCCTGTAGTTCTTGACTGCAAGCCAGTTTTTGGACAGATCATTTATATGATCAGGAGTCATTGGTTACTGTGAGGTTATCTTTGTCTTAGAATCTCCTAACTTCAGCTTCCTGTACATGTTAGGCCAGGTCGCTGCTGACTGTTTTCTTTCCCCTGTTTGGAGTCAATGCTTAAAATAATGTTCTTAAAGTTTGCTGGTGAGCTAATAAGAAAAAGAATAACATATGTCACAGGCTATAACCTGCTGGGAATGGTGTCCTGAGGACAAATTTGGCTCATTATGTTCACCCTTGTGTTGCTGTTTCTTTTGCTGCTCACATGCACATATTTCTATGGGTTTGAGGTGGTTTGAGAGGAAGACAGATAATGGTTGACTAACTTTTTGCAGGTGATGATCCACATAGTTTTACATTTTGTATGAGGTCCTGAAATCCTTTATTCTTTTTGATCTATAAGCTTTGTTTTGCATACACAGTCCCTCATGTCCTTGGTGGCCTTTCCTTTTTTGCATTAAAACAATTCAGGGAATAATAGTGACCCAAGCCATCCAAATTCAGTTCTCGTCAATTGGTTTTGAATATTACTCAATATTTTGAAAGCAACTTCCTGAACCATATAGTATTGCACTATTTTTAGGAGTTGGAGGGATGATAAATCACTAAATGACATTTTAAGGCTGTGTCCATACTAATCAACTAAGAAGCACTTGAGGATGATGTTCAAGCATTGAACTTTAATTGTCCATAGTGTTAATTTGTTAGAATAGCCATGGGGGATGTTTTTGGCATGTGCGTAATTGCACTTTTCCAAACAATTTCTGAGCACAGCTTGGGAGACAGCAAGAGATCTCATGAGCTGAGCATCCAGTCAGACAGTTGAGGACTCAAGAATGAAACAGAGGAAGATAGATTTATTAAGGCAAGTTATAATGGTTGCAAAGCACATCTTCCCTTTTTTATCATAGGGAAAATAGAGCAGCACATCATAGGGAAGTTGAGTACAAGTGTGTTCCAGCTGTTCAGAACTGGAGTGTCTATCAGGCATCTCTGCACCTCTTGGGCTTGACATCTTAGTATGCTTTTGGAATCACAAAGGTGCATGGCAGTGTTTGATTCCACATCAGGTGGCTCCAGATCTTTGCCGCCACTCTCCTCAAGTTATTTTGGGATGCAGTTTATATAGATTCTTTAGAGAGTTGCATGTTGTTATGATAGGTTAGGCTTTCTTACTGCTCCAGCTAAGAATGTTCTGTAACTGTAGTTCCCTACCAACTCCACAGCAGTGCACATCCACTTCTGCCCATTGTCTTGTCCACACAGCAATGCTAAGGCTGTGGGCCTGTCCAGGCCAATGCATGTTAACTGCCTGTTGCACCACGAACCATTCCCAAAAGTTTTGGTTATACTGCAGGGAGAGAGCTGAATCCAGTAGGAAGCAAATAGATACATCAGTGCCTGTAATCCTTAGTGGTATAAAATAGTCCTGGACATCTTTAATAACATGATTTTAAATCTATAAATACAGTTCCATATAAATAAAAAAAATTTTCTCATTCTTTATAAACACTTTTGAAATAAAATGTTGCTAATCCTTGTCAGGGTGCTGCTAGTGGATATTTGACCTCGGGTGTAGGCAGCTCTACTGGCAGTCTCACATTTGAGAATAGTGTTTCAAGAGCTATCTGTGATAGCTCCTGCTTTATTTTTTGTCTTAAAACTTGAGAAATTTGAAATATGTTCCCATATTGTCCAGGAGACGGGGGTGGGAAAGGGGGGAAGAAACAAATTTTTCCTTGACCATTTTTATTTACTCAAAGATGAAATTGAGGGAATTATGAAATATTGTTTCAGAAATAATTAATGCTCAGACCTTATGAAGTATGCTGATAGCTAACCCAAATAGAATTTGGCAAGCAATCCTCACGTGGCTTCACAGCTTGTTCATTGATGGATGTGTTTTTAATGAGTTCGTTCCAAAGGTAAAGATTTCACTAGAGTAAATTGAAGATTAGAGTGAGCCCTGATGAAGGCTAGTTTGTCTTAAATAATTCAGCAGACACTTAAAATGATCAATTCCATATTCAGCTGATAGTTTCACCTGTATGTCCTCATTGAGGATAACTCAGAATGTATTAGTATTTTTCACTGTTGTCTGGAAAATGTCATACTATCACTGTGTCTGCAGAGATGTACTCTGCCATGCCTAATGCTTGATGCTTGGGCACAGCGATACATAGGGAAATTTCAGGTTTTTTAAAATCCTGAAATGGTGAAGTGCACCTGTACTGTGAGATGTTTTGATTGTGTTAATTTTTGATTGTGTTAATTGTGTCTGTAAACCATATCTTCTTCTGTTGTAAGTCGTGTATCGCAGAATCACAGGATGATATGGGGCTGGAAAGGACCTCTGGAGATCATCTAGTCCAATGCCCTGCCAGAGCAGGGCTACCTAGAGCAGGGTGCACAGGTACATGTCTAGGAAGGTTTTGAGTGTCTCCAAAGATGGAGAGACTCTACCACCTCCCTGGGCAGCCTGTTCCTGTGCTCTGCCACCTTCAAAGTAAAGAAGTTCCTCCTCATGTTTAGATGGAACTTCTTATGCTCAAGTTTGTGCCTATTACCTCTTGTCCAAGTCAGTGGACACTACTGAAAAAAAGACTGGCCCTCTTGACACCTACTCTTTAAGTATTTATAGGTGTTGATCAGATCTCCCCTTGACCTTCTCTTCTCCAGACTAAGAAGACCCAAGTCCCTCAGCCTTTCCTCATAAGAGAGGTATTCTAGTCCTCTAATCATCTGCTGTCTGCCTTGTCAGTGCTATCAGTAATTCCAGCATTTCTAGGAGTGTTTTGAAAGATTAACTATTAAAGCCATCTGTGACAGTTAACAATTGGTGTTATTCAAACTTTGAACCTGGTTAGGGTGGAGAACCCTATTGTTTCCTGATATTGATTCAAATGGCTAGAAGTGGTTGGTCATTGTTTTGTCTAGCACACACATAGGCCATCTCTTTCAGTTTTCTCCTTGGCAGGTATCTCTACAACTTCTGATCAATAAGATTGTTTGTCTGAAGGGTCCTCATCTTTTACCTCCAGCCATTGACTTTGTGGTTCCTCTGAATGTCTTAAGAGCCTGGCCTGAGTCTGCTTTGATGCTTTTGCTTTACTAGAAATGTAACCAATCTTCTAAGAAAAGAGGATTAAGAAAAACACTTCTACTTTGAGTAAGGACCATGGTCCAGTACATCTTGGCTCTCATCAGCTTCATCCAAATGACTGGCTAATGTAGGGCAGTTGTGCTAAAAGAATCTTGAGGCTGGTCGGTATCTCTTAGATCCCAGGATCTTGAAATTACTGTGCAGACATCTTACCTGTTCCAGCTTCAGACTTAGAGCTCAGTAGAGCTCTTTTGGAGACCAAGTGCTTTAGGATTTACTTTCACTGTGATCGTTTTGTAGAACTAGACGACTTTCTCCAAGATAAGCAAACGGTCTTCCATAGCGTTCACTGATGTGACACTTCATGTCTGACTGTTTTTGACACAGATTATCTGTGGTTCCAAATACACTAAATAACCATATGGATTAAAATTCCACAGTCATTACTGAATTCTCTAATGACAGGACCATAGAAGATCTGCAGTGGAAAGTTTTTTCCTTACCAGTACTGTCATGATCATAGACATGTACCTTCCTACTTAGGAATAAATATGAATGTGCTAGAGATCTGAGGTTTTTTGAAACGAGCATTGTCTGTCACATCGAAGACATCAGAATCAACTGCTGGTGGGATCTGTTACCACTGCGTATTGCTTAAACAATTACATAGCATCAAATTCCACTTTTATGTTGGAGTTATTATGGTGGTTCAACCTGATGGAAAGTATTAAAACTGCTGTCATGGTTTTTGGTCATTTCCATCCAGACCTTGATCATTTCTCTGTCTCTATCTTCATGGCCTGTATGTTGGGACACTCAAAGTAATATTGTAGGCTTATTCTTCATTAGGAGGTGCATTCCTAGTAGTAGCCAGACAGAAGGTAGGGAATTTGAGAGTCAAGGTGATCAGATTTGTCCATGCGGAATACAGCTAGATGCGTTATACTTTTAGGAACTTTTCTCCATTTGGCTTGACATTGTATTATTTATTATATTTCAAATTTCTCAGTGACTTCTGGTATAAATTTATTTATTTTTGCTATCTGGCTGAATTAGAGGTTTTACAGATGACTTTTACCTATATTAAACTCTTGACTTGATTTCCCTTGAGCAAAGCTTTTCAGTCTAGTGACATCTGCTCCATATGTACCTTTTAATGAAAATAGATTTCCTAACATCTGTTAGGTCTGCTAAAAATAGAAGAATATGGGAAATTCAGACCCTTCCACTCCAGGATGTTTCTTTTTAGGAAAATACTATTGTTTAAACTCAACCTAGAGAAACAAATGTTGTCTCTGCATTACGTTCTAATCAAGATGTCAGTAAATCTAATTGTATTTTTTGGATAAGATAAAAAACCCAACTCTTTCTTTTCATAGTAGAATATACCTATCTCTGAATTTCATCATGAAGACTGTAAACTCAACTTATTTTGACAGCTGTGTTGTAGCTTCCATTGGCAATTTGGATGTATTTCTTAAGGTAGGTGACTTCTTTTTGGTCCATCTATATTGAACATGATGCCATCAAAACCAGTACCAGTTATTTTCTGCACTGTCATCCACAAAACAAGAGAAGGCTACTTGCGTGCATCTAGGAGGTAGGTGTTGTTCCTGTGTCACAGTGCACTCCCTTTTCTTCTGTCCTGAATATCCCTTAGGAAAATCTTGAATTTGCAAGAAATCGAGTTAGTGGTGCAAATTTAAGCTGTTTATAACTTCAGTGGGAGAAACAGAGTATCAGGACTTACTGTCTAACAGTACTACTAAGGCGGAAAAGTCTTCAGTTCTGTTGTCTGCATATGCACACATCTACTTTGTCAGTATAAAGGCTTTCTGATTTCTCTTAAGTAATTTTAATTTTTAGTTGACAGTTCTTGACTTTATCATTTATTTGAGAAAAAGAATGTGTCAAAGGTAAAGAAATAGGTACTATTTCCACATAGCCATAAAAGCATCTCAATAAAAATACTGTTTCGTTATCGTGGATTGACTTCCCATACCCTGAAATACTGTTTGGTCTTTCCAGAACGCCGATGGCCTTCACTAAGATTAGAGCATGTTGACTTCTCATTTCAAATTGAGCAGGGTCATCTTTTTTTCTTCTTCAAACATGATAAAAGGTCTGTTAAGATATCAGTTCTTCCTTATGTAAAATGTTTTTTTCCTGCTTTTCAAGTGCCTGGATCTGAATATAAGTGCTAGGAATTCACACTTTATATCTATGCACTCTGGAGTACCCATTGACACTGCAGTGATTAAAAACATAGGTTTTCCACAGGGAATGCCCTTCTAGTTTACTCTTGTAGTTGTCTTGTCTGTAACTGATATTTTTCTCTTTGGATGGCAACACTTTGACGTGGTTTGACAGTCTGGGCACTGTCGATCCTCTGAGAAGGTATATTGTGGAACTGGAAGCCTTGTGGTGTTTTTCTCTGCGAACTTGTGGTAAGAATGAAACACGTTCAGTGATCAAAATGTAATGTCAGTGTTGTAACTTACGAAACATTACTTGACATCAACAAAGCAGGCAGTGAAAGTACACATTTACCAGATGGCATGTTCTTGCAGGTGCCTTCTGGTTTATGCTGTATTTGAGAGAAAAACCTCCCTTTGCTGTTGGATAAAGGGCTGAGAGAGCTACTACTGGGTAGCTCAACTCAGTTGTCACTTCCCATTTGGATTTGCATTTAGTGAGAATATTCTTATAGACTGTTACTTGAAAAATAGAACTCATTATCCATACACTGAGTTCTCTGTGACATGTGCAGTCCGCTCTTTGTAGCTTTCTACTTCAACTTCTCTTTTTAGTTATTTGGATTGTTTGTTTTCAAGATTCCACTATAAGGGCATAAGTGGACTTATGTGCTGAGCATAAAAAAGTATAGTGCATGAACATAAGACTTTAAACATTGCAATACCTAAATTCTTAGCATCTCTTTGGATAAGGTGTATGGATTTTACAGTTTGAATATTTTTGTAGACTACATGCATCAGAGAAAGCCACATATTGCTAAGGGAACTCCCCGTCTCCTTCCTTCTTAATTATTGATTTAGCAAATGGGTAAATAAGTAGTGCCAACAACACATGTTATACATGAGCTATGGATTTCAGAGAGTTTTAAAAATAGTAATAATAATAAAAAAAGCCCAATGACATTTCTGTTGCATGCACTTTCTGATTTTTTTAGATTACGTATTTCTGTATCCATCCTTAAGACTTAGGTATACAACTTCATAATTTGTTGTAGTTCAGCTGGTTCTGATAAAAACTTCACATCTTTCCTGCATATGCGCTTACTTATGTTTGTGTAGCAGATCTTTGTGATCTAAAATACCTGACTATTTCAGTTTCAAGAATCTGTCTGAGAAGCCCAGAGTCAATAAATGATGAATCAACTGCTGGTTCTGTAGTATCTTGAGTTTGTAACAATTTAAAATCAGTACCGCTTACACTTTATTTTGTTAATTCCCATGGGTTGGTAATAATGATTGTCTCTATTGCACCCCAAGTAGGGACAGATGTTAGAAATCTGGATGATTTCAGTGGAATTTTGTGGTTTTCTAGCCTGGTCTCAAAGTTTTCCGGAATGGAGAACTAAACTTAAAATTAAGAATATTCTTCTCAATATGCTGGGAAGTAGCAGTACTCACATAAATCTATTAAGTGAGTTTTTTGAGGAAAAGAAGTTACTACTGAGTCTTCCTGATGGAGCTGGGAGAATGACTTTGATGTTTGCCTCTATCCAGTATCTTAATATTTTTTTAGGTATTTATACCTAAAAGCGATGTAAAGTTGCAAGAGCGCTATATTCCTTTTAGGTTGGTTTTAAGAATTTCCATTTCTGTTTCACTATGAAATACCCTATTTAAATTCAGGTCTCATGATCCTTACTTACCCATACTTTAGTAAGAATATTACCACATTGTTGAATGCTATTTAGTGTATGATGAGTCCAGAATATCTACAGTTGTGCTGAGCTAATGTTTAAAGTATATACATTTTAGTGTTTTACTTTAGGACCAGGCGGGAGGCAGTCTGTGGACTAAAGCTCAGTCGTGCAGTTGATTTTCAACCTGATTTCATCTGCAAGACATCCTGTTTGTGTGCTCTGCTCTGCAATGCAAACCAAAGCGTGGTTATTGGAAAGAGTTGCTTATTTTACTTCAAGATTTCTTATCTGAACTTAAATGCAAAGGGTATGTTTACCTCAATGTGACATGGTTAGGTGGCTGCATTGCCAGGCAGGCATTGCAGAAGTGGCTTAGTAGCATAGAATCTTAACTCTGCCTGATTTTATTTTCTGCTGCTGTCACAGTAAAACCAATAAAGTAGATTGTAAATTCCATCCTCTTCTACTTCTATATGAAGCTCTTTGGATTAGACAGCCTTCAGTACCAGTTTTAAATAACTTTATGCTGAAATGGATGAAGAGGTATCACCATTATCTCTTTCACCGAGTCAATTGTGGGATAATCAGCACCAAAAGACTTGTGAACGTTGCACTGTCAGACCTATTTTCACATTGATAGGCTAGATATGGGTTGAGAAATATTCTGAGAAATATTGAGAAATATGTGGTTTGGACGGAGATATTTCTGTCTTCAAGATAAACTTTTAAGGCCACTGTATGAAACTTACTACTTTGTAGAAGTGCCAACATTATTGCTTCTTTTGCAGTATTGTCTTTAACCTTGCCTTTATAGGGACAAACACAAGTATAGGGAAAAAGTTCTTACAGAATTCAACAAACTGGTGAGAAAACAGGGGTAGGGAAAAATAAAGGAAGAAGCTCGTGGAAGAATGTGAGACTAGTGTTTCTCACGTGCAAACAAAGCCACAGGGCAGGAAGGAAAACATTGTTTCTGCTATGGAAAAGGTAAAAGGAAGGGACATGTAGGTAGGGAGAAAAAAGGTAAGAATGGAAGAAAGCAAGCTTCTGGGTTTGTATGTGATGCCAAATCTAAAAAATGTTTGAAGATTTCTGCAGTAGAGTTGGAAGGATGAGTATTATGCTGCAAACTTTGGAGATGGAGTGATTTAGTTTATTGAATCCATTCAATGTTCCTTGATTTAAAGATGCAATAAAATCTGGAGTCTTGCTGTTTGGGTATAGTAAATTATGTGCAAAATATCTCTGGGGTGGGACTTCAGTGACCCAAGTGATACGGGAAGATTGAAACTTCTGTTGAAAATCCCTGACCAGTAAACCGTAGATAAAGCCAAGTCTTTTGCATATCATCTACAGAAGCTACTGTTTTCCTTGGAGTTTTCTGCTTTACCTAATTAACTGTATAAGGTCCAGTAGGATAGTGGGGTGTGAATACTGGTGTATATTAGCATATGCTATATTAAGTGTTTCATAGCTGATATTTTTCAAAACTTATTTTCCTGTAAGTTTATAGTGAGCTCTTATGGAAATCAACTTTTAAATATTTGCACCAGAAAATGACATTTGCCTTTGTTTTGGTACATCCTGAGTTATACAAAATTTGTGAACTACTTTTATTACTTTGCAAGTACTGGGTCATAAACTTGGATTAGTTTTATGGGATTTGGTATATGAGTTGACAGATGTGATATATGATGACACTTTATCTTTTATTGCTTACACATACTAGTTATTGGGAAAGGATAGGGGCAGTTCGTATTAACCACAAGATGGGATTTCAGTTGCTTACCCAAGTGTCTCTCATTCATTCGTTCATTTGCTATCGGTTATAGCAGATATATTGCTTCTTCAAGCCTGTCACACCAATAAATCATTACAGATTGTATGCGTTTGTACAGTGCCAAAGTGTAGCATGAATTTTAAAGGAAATCTCCTATTTTCTTTTCAATCAGATGAGCAACGTGAAGAGACTACGGCCACGGCTCAGTGCTATTCTTTTTAAGCTTCAGTTTGAGGAGCAGCTGAACAACATCAAACCTGACATCATGGCTGTCAGTGCTGCCTGTGAAGAGATAAAGAAGAGTAAAAGCTTTAGCAAGCTTCTGGAACTAGTCTTGTTAATGGGAAACTACATGAATGCAGGTTCTCGGAACGCACAAACCTTTGGATATAATCTCAGCTCCTTATGTAAAGTGAGTTTTGAAAGATCCATTTGAACATTGCATTCGCTTTTTCATTTGTTTTTATTACATTACTTAAATGCCTTGTTTTGGTGTTTTTCCAGTGGTTAATTTTCTCCCCCAGAATTCTCAGCACCAGCCAATGGTTTGAACAATACAGCTGGTCTGTGTACAGTCATCTTGAGACTGGCTTGCATTTAAACTTTTAGTAGAATCCATATTGAGGGAACAATAAAAACAACCCCACAAATTAAATAAGGTTATGAAAGACCATATCGCTGTGATCATAGTAGTGTAGTAGTATCTTATATGTTTGAGCACTTTGAAGACTGTGACATTTTAATCTGTTTTAATACAGTTGTGTTCTCTTTTACATAAACTTTCTCATTATCTGATTATCTTTTGTTGTTGCTCTGTTTCATCATTTCCCTGTTTCTTCTTTCAACCTTTATATAAGACATATACAAGAAGTTATCTATACTTTATAGACTGAATGGTGTGAATCCGGATGATACTTAAGTGTATCTTAAGTATCTTACTTCTAAGCTGAGAAAAAAGAATTTGGGTGTTTTTAGCTTAGAAATGATAGGACAGGAACATGAGGTGGACATAATGGTGTCTTTTTGTTATTAATTTATGATAATGAAGGCATTTGAACATTTGTATGAGGCTAAAGTAGGAGATGGAATTATTTGACTCTGCTGGTAACAAAAGAAGTTTGTTTAAAAGTTAAGAAAGCTTTCTAACTGCAACGATAGTTGAGAACTTGATAATGGGGAAGATTGTGGAAAGCTTTTGAAATCCAGGTATCCTAGGCCAAATTAAGAGCTAATATAAATAATAGTTTGAATAGAGTATTTACTTAACTAGTTCGGAAGTGTGTGCATGTTTCTTGGAATCATGGAATGATTCAGGGGGAAGGGATGTGAGTCCAACCCTCTGCTCAAGAGGAATACTGGTCGTTACTCATAGTCTGTAGGTGAAGCAGATACAAAGCTGTAAGGACCAGAGAAGGTTATTTGCTCCCTATGATCAACATGCTTAGTGCAGTGTAATTTTAATGTTTTATATTTTATATGATTAGAAGTGGTGATACTGGTTTAATCCTTCCAGAAATTATGCATAAACATGTCATAGTACTCAATATGTTCCATTTACATAACAGATGTGCAAATAAAAGGTCTAATGAAAAGACAATAAGAAAGATTCCACATGTATTTAGTCATCATTTCAAATTGCTAGCTTGCTAATACCAGAGCACAGTGCATAAAAAATTTTATAGGGGGAGTATATAGAACTAGATGATCATCTATGGAACTAGATGATCTCGAAGGTCCCTTCCAACCCAAACCATTCTATAGTGCAGCCTTAATGGTGGTTGAATATGAGAGTATTGACACCCCTGCCTGTGGCAAGGACGTTGTACTAGATGATCTTTAAAGGTCCCTTCCAAGACAAACCATTCTGTGATTGGGAAAGGAAGAACAACTTACAGATTTTGATAAGAGACGGAGCAACTATGGCCATCTTAGAAAACATCTGTAAAATTTCAGATCTGCCACTAGATATTCTAGGACAAGTGCAATGTATTGTCATCTGCTTGTTCTTTTGAAGGCTGTCAGAGAGGATTTTCAGAGTTTTTCAGACAGGCAATCACTGCTAGCTTGCATTTAATATCCTACAGAATCATAGAATGATAAGGGGTTGTCAGGGACCTCTAGAGATCATCTAGTCCAACCCCTCTGCCAGAGTAGGTCCATAAAGAGCAGGTTACACAGGAATGTGTCCAGGCAGGTTTCAAATATCTCCAGAGATGGAGGAGACTCCACCACTTCTCTGAGTAGCCCATTCCAGTGCTCTGCCACTCCCAAAGTAAAGAAGTTTCTCCTTATGTGTAGATGGAACTTCCTATGTTCAAGCTTGTGCCCATTATTTCTTGTCCCACCACTGGGCACCACTGAAAAAAACCTGGCCTCATCCTCTTGACACTCAACCTTTAAGTATTTATACGTGTTGATCAGATCTCCCCTCCAGGATTTTCTTCTTCAGACTCAAAAGACCCAAGTCCCTCAGCCCTTCCTCGTAAGACAGATATTCTAGGCCTTTAATTATCTTCGTAACCCTACCTTTTCACTTCCTTTGTAGTGAATTAATACTTACAGTATCATCTGAGACTGTTCTATTTTTATATCATCCCAAACAATGAAAAAGACCCAAGTATTCAGCACATCAGCCACAGTGTTCTTCCTTCATGAAACATAGTGACATTCCAATATATCAGCAGATTTGGATGGAGAATTGAGATTTTTTAATTACAATTTTTCTTGCTTGCTTCAGTACTGGACAACTGGGTTTTAGAGGTAATGCTGGATTATCCAGTCCAATGTATATCAGGGTACCATTCACCAATTCCTAACTCAACTCATCCAATTATGGCCTCATTTAGGAAGTCCGTGAGTGCCAAGCCTTCACTGGTTATGAAACTGTGTCTTACACAGACAGATCACTTTGTCTGGAAACACAGAGGTAAAATTATGTCTGTGCAATTTTGGGGATTTTTCTTAACTACATGTGGTTTGTTGGTTAATGCTTAATCTCCTCTGTTCTGAGAATAATGAGCTGGTTCAACTATTATAAATATTAGTGTTAAAACAGGAAAAAACCCACACAGATCAATATTCCTTCAAGGCCCCAAACTAGAAAGCTGCAAATGGCAGGCTGCTTGGTGGTCTGCACAGCAGCTTTCAGTAGGGGTTCTGAGGAATTAAGAAATTTGCAGTGACTTGAGTACTTCAGAGATGTTGGTTTCTGAAATATTTGAAGAATATACATTTATCTGTTCTTCCTCATTGGTGCTCAACTATGCATAGGGAGCTATATGAACTATCCACTTTACAGGAGACAATTCCGTATGTTGTGTTGTCCCTGCATCATGTAGAATTGAACTGTAAGAGTTATGCATCAGAGAACACGAGTGCATATTCTCAGAAGAGAGATATAATATTCTTATCCTAATAATATTAAATACTGATCTTTTAAAATTATATGCATGTTTATAACACTGGTTTATTTTTTAAACTAACTATCTCTATTTCAAGCTGTGTCACTTTGTAGAAATTGTCTGACGTTTCAATTATTGAGACACTTCTTACTGACATTCCTAGTACAGAAGTAACTTGTAACACTGTATACAGTAATCACCATAAAATACAATTTTTTTGTTTTGATATGTGTGTTTCATTTTCTGTTTATATTGAAAATTATGTCTCAAGTTACTATTAATCCACTTGCCTGAAGAAGAATATACACTTTTCCAGAATGTGTATCTGATCGTATTTATTGAGATAGTTATCAGTTGGGTCTTTGAAAATGATCACTGATTTTTACAGTGAAGTATGAAATATCAACCTCAGTGATAACCACCATCAAAATTTCTCCTTTCTAATTTGCACACAGTATGGGAAAAGCAGACAATATACTCTTAATTTAGTTTTTAAATCAGATGAATAAAATACCCTTTAGGTCATCTCTGAAGATACTGGGAAGCACAAGGAGTGTGAAAAAGTTTCTTTATAAGAAATTTTGTAACCATGGGAAAACTGTGGTAGTATATTAAATAAATAAATCTGTATGTATATTTAAATTGGCATTGAGCTTGCTCTCAGTTCCTTATTCAGAAGTAATTCCAATATAGCTCTGTATCCGATTTTGAAACCTCTTTGGAAATGAAGGTAGTTTTTCTTATCTGCCTTGTTACTGTATTTACTTTGATACCGTTGCTAATTACTTTTCATGGTAACCAAACCAAGAACAGCCTTTTAGTTGAAACAAACTAATGTGAGTTTTCTACTTGGTTAGTATTAGTTTTAATACTGCACTAAAGATTTTTTTTTCCCTTAATAGTGGGATGTACAAGTCTGTGCAATTGTGGCAACCTTTTAGTATGTGTACACTTTGTATGTACTTATATATACATGTATACGTTTCCTGTTAAATTGTTTTATGCAGAAATAGTTTTTAAATAGTGAAGAAATTCTGTCATATGAGATGTCATTTTCTATTTCTAAACATCTCTTTGATGATTTAAGACTAGCTCAAACAGGAGGCTGTTTAACTGAATGTGCTGGTTGTCAATTGTTAGTGGTTTTGCATAAGCAGCTGCAAGTTTTCAAATGTCTGGGCTTAAAATAATTTTATATGAATAAAGGAAATAAAAGTTTGTACTTTAGAATTTTTAAAGTCAAACTTTTTAAACAATGAAGAAGGCTATAAACTCCTGTGTATCCTATCGAGAGCTGATAACAAGAACTTGTGCGTGTTGAGGTTGTAGCTTCTGCTGCATAAATATTTTTTAGGCTAGAGTTTAGGCTTCACACAAAAGGAATTCATGTCATGGAGTGGGTGTGCAGCATGTAAGATTTTGCTGGTTTCACTCCGATTTATTTTTTCTTTACACATGGGTCTATTCACAGTTTTTCAAATTCCTACATAGTTTTAATAATTATATTTTTAAAAGAGAAATGTCTAATGGTTTTGAGTACAGAATCGAAATATCACACAGAATTAAAATATTTAATGTGATCTTTCTGGGAGGTTTTAGCAAGGGGGAAAAAGAAATGGCTTGATAATTAGGGTTTTCTTTAAAAGAACTGTACCAGTTCTTAACTTTTTTTGGTTCACAGTTAGTAATATATATTAATTATCAAAATAGTCAGGAGTAATCTTGTTTGCATTGTTTTGACATTTATTTTTTTCTCTCTAGCTGAAGGACACAAAGTCAGCAGATCAAAAAACAACGTTGCTCCATTTTCTTGTAGAAGTGTGTGAAGAAAGTTATCAGGATGTCCTGAATTTTGTTGAGGATTTTCAGCATTTAGATAAAGCCAGTAAAGGTTTGTATAACAAACTAAAAGTTTTGATAATGCTTGCATTGTAGTGTATTTTATGGGAGATAATGTTTATTTTATGCTAACGTTATTTTTAAAATGGACATTAATAGTCAATAGCATAGATCAGTTATTTGAGTTGCTGCAAGTGGTCTTGAAGATAATATTCATTGTTCAGTCCTCTAATATTTACAATAGAATTTCCATTACATTTCTTCTAACGTATCTTCTACACTCACAGTCCAAAATACGTTTCTTTTAAAAGTTCTTTTCTAATAACATATCTTAAACTATTTCCATCTTTCAATCTTTTATATGGTAAGTGTAGTAGAAACAGTGTCTTTTAATTTAGAAAGGCTGTCATACCGTTGTTTAATTTTATGGTTTTTTTCTAAACATGAATTAGAACAGTATTATCTTACCAGTGTGTATTTTTCATGCAAGAGTACCATTGAAAGTCTAGAAAAATAATTTCCTCTCTTTACTGCTTCATCACGTGGCATAGAATATGGTAAATATCAATATATTCAGCAGCACATTTTTGCAGTTAATTTCTTAATTTAGAGGTCCTTCTTCATATTTTATCGCAGCTTAAGTAGTTTAAACTGACAAAGCATAAGCATGGAGTTAGAAATTGATGGTATCTCAGTACTGTCATATCCTTGCAGGAAAAGAAGATTGGATGGGCTGTCTCCGTTAATAATTTTTTAGTTTGTCAGTTTGGAAAATATCAGTGTTTATCTGTATTGCTTTGTAGAGTGTCGCTCTCATGCCTCACTCAGTCTCCCCACCATGAATTACAGCTTGGCAAAACCTGCTTCTTACGGAGAACTTGAGATAGTGGTCACTCACATAGAGTTCCCATTCTGTTACCATGGTTCTTACAGTTTCCAATTTTAGTTGGTGTATTATAACCACTTAAAAGTTCAAGTATTTTTAAATAGCTGTCAAAAGCTTGAAGCCCTTCTGTTTGTACTGTTATTGTACTGGTAATAGGAGTTTCTGCTGTATACAAAATCAATATTTTATGCATTATTTTCATAAAACCCACTGTTAACTGGCCACTGGTTTTCATAGAATCATAGAATGGTTTGGTTTGGAAGGGACCTTAGAGATCATCAAGTTCCAACCCCCCTGCCATGGGCAGGGACACCTCCCACTAGACCAAGTTGTTCAAAGCCCCATCCAGCCTGGCCTTGAACACCTTCAGGGATGGGGCATCCACAACTTCCCTGGGCAACCTGTTCCAGCGCCTCACCACCCTCACTGTAAAGAATTTCTTTCTAGTATCTAATCTAAATCTCCTCTATTTCAATTTAAAACCATTACCTCTGTCCTGTCACTACACTTCCTGACAAAGTGTCCCTTTCTGGCTCTCTTGTAGGTTCCCTTCAGATATTGAAAGGCCGACAGATATTGAAAGATATTGAAAATATTGATATTATTTGAATATTCAAAAAATTGAAAAAAAAATTTTTTTTCTCATTACTAGTATGTTATTGTCTGCGTTATGTTTGAATTTTGTATATCAGCCAGAAAAACTAAAACGTTCCTTATTAGAAACTATTATTTCAGTGTAGACAGTCGTCTTACATGAAGTTGCAGATTGTCTTCTGGAAAGCTTCTGAGACAAGAAACACTTGAACATTTGACGAGTAGCCGGTAAAATTATCAGTTAGACCAGGTTTTCTGCTCTTTTTAAGGTATCTACTATTGACTAGATGAATCTTTGATCTCTGTCAGCATGTTGTAGGATGGAAATCAATGATCATGTTTTCAAGTTGATATACTGAATTTACTTCAGTGCATTATGAGATGTATCTTGCATTTCAGTTTTACTGTGTGAAAAAGACAGAGGCTAGGGTGTCTTTAACAGATTAGCATTTCAATGTGTTGATTTATACTTGTTTCCCTACCTGCAGAACTGCATTTTGTTTTGAAAAACTCCTCCTGCACTGGAAGTTTTGAAAATCCAGCAGATATCAAAGACTGCAGCTTGTTCATGTTTTCTTAAAACCTTTTAGTACTTTTGCAGAAGTACCTTTTTATTCAGCTGGTTGATTTAGTATGCACCAATTTTTGCATTTTTAATGAAGTGGTAATTTTTGCTTGAGCTTACCAATGGGCCAGTTCAAAAAAATCTGTGAATCTGTGTTTGTAATTAGCCTTCTCCAACATAACAGACTCACCTGGTGTGACATAGTTTATTGATTTGCTGATGAAGACAAGGTGACCAAGATGGATGGTGGGTGACTTGCTTGAGGCTCCTACAGTGAGCTGGGAAATGTGTCAGATACAGGGTATCATGACAATTGTTAGGGAGAGTGATAGAGGGGAAGTAATAAAAAAATCTTTCCTCTTAATGATCACCTAGTTAAATATACTTATTCCAGAAGAAATACCAGTTGCCTTAGAATAGAATTTGGCTATTGAGGGCTGAGACTTTCTCTGTCATTGTATGAAATAGTACTTCGTTCTTAACAAGAATAATCCATCCTGGATTGTTTTTACTGGAGGCAGTTCATATTTCCAGTAAATTTGGAAAACTGCTGGCTCCAAAGGTTATGTCTAGGGATAATAAAGAAGTCAGCCAGCCTGGCTTTTTCATGTCATCTGATAGGAAGCTTCTCTTTACATATTTGCTACTTCGTTGGTCAAAGTTGTTGGATGAGGAAACACATCACTCTTTTTTCTAGTTTTGTATTCTTCAAATATGATGTTCAATTATGCTGTGAAGCATATTGGGTTTATTTTCTTCCAGTATTTGTTTCAAATTGCTGTTCTCTACCTGTTGTCCCAGCAAAGGTTAGGGCCTTGCAGCGGTGGTGGAATGTCACTCCTTTCATGGTTTTACTTTCTTCTCTGAAGTAATTTTTAAAAGTAATTCCCAAGAATAAATCAATGATGTTTAATAAGAATATTCTGTTCTCCCATACGTTTCTTGCAAGCTATTTTTTATTGAGCTGATTTTATTCCTTGTCCGTGTGTTCATTTTTGCAAATACAATACTTACACGTTTTATATGTGGCATAAAGGTGTTATTTGCAAGTGCACTTTAAATTATAAATCAAAATTAATGTGGTAGAAAGATGTGTAAAGGCCACTTGAACAATATTAACAGAAAAATTTAAGTTGAGCACACTATAAAAACGGAATTATGCTATGCATGTTGGTTCCTTATTGGTTTTGATTTGATCACTGTCAAGCAATTTCTCAGTCTTTTACAAATTTCTTAGAACAAGTTACTTAAAAGACGCGTTTTAGAATTCTTCCTTGTTATGACTGTCCAGCCAGTACACTTGTAGTGTACTTTATATTATTTTTTTATTTACTCTTTATTTAATTACTTGCTCACTCTTAAAGCTTCTCTTTCAAGTTATATCTGATTTTAAATAGTGAACATTAGAAGACTACAATTTTTAGCAATTAATTTTCTTTTTATCCTTTTGTAGAAAAAACATTTTGCTCCTTTCATTTCATTAAAAATTGTCCAGTAATTGTTGTACAGTAAGCTGTTAAGATAACTTGCAAGAGTTTTAAGAACAGTGACAAGGTCTGTTAGTTGTTAAGGTAACAGTTATTATATAGCATTTTGTAAATGATAAAACAGTCACAATATGTAAAATAATTATTGTCTTAGAAAAATAAATACGAATTAAAAAAATATAACTGACAGGTAAGCAGCAAGGGGCACGTGACCTATGCAGTTGTAGTTTACTTCAGGATATTTAATTTGTTTTTTTTCTATTATGTGCTGAAGTTTCACTTTCTACTTTTGTAATACTAGAAGTAGGCTTAATTCGCTGTTACAGTGCATGAATTAAAGATACCTTTTTTGCTTTGAAGTATAACAAATCCTGTTTTTTAAGTACTCTTAGATCAGCAGGAGGAACTTTCATTGCAGCTAATGAGCTTACTGATATGACAGTTCCTGAAGATTCATGTAATTAAAGCTGTCTCTTCTTTTAAACATAATGACTTTCCCACTTTTCTATTAGTATTCTAGACAAGAAATATTTTAGTAATTTAGTACACTTTACTAATTTCTTATTTTATTATATTCTAAAGATTTATATTGCATTTATCCAGTCTGCTCTTTTATTTGATTGACTCTAATTTACAGAGATCTTACAGGTGACAGTGTATAGAGTCATCTTTTCATATAACAATATAAAACTGCAGATTTTCTTTCCACCATAAGTCATTAACTCATTGTTGCTTTACAAGTAGCGTACGTGTTTTTTTTCATTTTTGAAACATTATTCACTTCTTTTATAAGTAATTGATTTCAGCTTTTAAAAGAAGTTAAGAAACAAATTGTAAATGTGAAGTTGAATATATATTCATTAAAAACCAACACCCTCACCTACAATGTTTAAAAATGTTAGGAAAGCATGAGATAAAAATATTAACACATCTGCTGTAAGTGATCTATATGTCAAAAATAAAACTTTTTTCCTTATAGCAGAATTTCTAAAAGTGTATGTCTCAGTACTATTAAATACGTACTTTCTGCTATGCATTGCTTGGGCTTTTTGTGTTGTCTTAAGTAGCAAATTCACAGGGTGTTTTTTCATGTAGTCAGGATTGTTGTGTTTGTTTGGGTGGGATTTTTTTGTGCTTTCACAAAACACTACGAACTTCATGACTCACTCCATACTCTAGTCAAGTACCAAGGTTGTTTTTATATGTAGGTTTATGAAGTAGAACTGAAAGTACCTATTCAAAGATTTCCATGAATGGCAGATAATAACATGACAAATGGCTTGTGTTGCAGCTTTCTGGTACATGCAGGGCTGTAACTCAAAATCTAGAGGTAACAGCCACAAAATTTCAAGAATCAACATTAAAGTGAAAATTCAGGATTTATCCTATGAGTGAAAATCACTCTTACTGCACCAATGAGAACTTCTAGTTTCTTGGTCTGTGATCCTGTTGGCTGCATATCAAGGCAGGACCCAAAGGGAGATATCAAACATAATTATGCCATGCTTTATAAGCATGCTCTGGAAGAGCTATTGAATACTCTTCTAAGTTAGTCTAAAGATAGCTGAATAAGCTAAGCATTCCTTACATCAATTAGGAAAAAAATCTTAAAAGAAATGTGAACTTAGTTTCAGGGATTTTTGATTTTATGCTCCATGGAAAATTGCTGTCAAAGTTAGATAAAAAGAGGAATTAGTGGAACAACTGTATGAACAAGAATACAGTACTTGATTTTGTTAAGAAACTTGCATGTCTGGGAAACAGTTGTACCCATTGTTATTTCTAAAGATTTACTGTTGCTAGCAGTAGAAGTGTCACTGAATTTTTCACTGATTTTTTTTTTTAGAGTTGGAAGGGACCATAGAGATCATCTAGTCCCTCTATTAACAGTAATGTAATGGTATTAGCCTTAAAATAAATACTGGAGTGCAACAAAGTAATGACAGACAAATAATTCCATATGGTAAAAGGGTTTTGATATATCATTGTTTAAAAAGGATAATTTTTTTTTAAAAAATATTTTCTTTTTTTTCCTTGTCAAGACTGAGAAAACATGTAATGTTTTTAGTGATTAATTTTACAATATTATAGAGCATTAAGCAATAGAGGAAGTTGGAAAGTAAATATTTGCCAATGAATGCAGTACTTGCAGCTTAAAGTAGTCTTCTAATCTAAATTGTGTGAAAGAGATTCTCATAGAAGACTAAAAAAGTATGTTATTTTATGTCTACTCTATCTTGAAATTATTTAAAGAGAACTTGCATTTTAATATTGAAAATATCAGCCTATAAATATATATCTCTATTTACCATAAATGTACCATTTAAGGAATAAAAATACACTACTGGAGCATTTAAGATACCGTAGGAGGAGCATTAAATATTTGCAGAAGGAAATTCATGGGAGATGGTGGTGTGTTTAAAGTACAACTGCAAATATTTCTACCATTTTGTGTTTATCAATGTTTTTCACACCCCTGCTTATGCCTGTAATGGGTCAACAACTCTTACATTATTGGGACACAAGTCCTACATTAGCATGCTACAGACTCCTGCTCCTGTTGGAACCATTGTATAATTAATGGAGATTGGTTGAAAAGAAATAATTAAACACACCTTCTTGTCATTTATTTTATTTTGTATTTTGTTTTATTTTATTTTCTGAGTGCATTTGAAAATATAAAAATTTTGTTTATAAAAGCTGATGGAACACGTGAAAACTTGTTTCTTTTAATGTTTGTGACCAAGTTGTGCACAGGACTGTTATGTGGCGAGTAATTTTAAGATACAATTATGCAATGAACTACTGAAATCTAAGTGAAATATTCTATTTCCTTTAAGGCATTAAAATATATACATTGCTTACAAGCATTGTTTCTAATATGAAATTGAAGTATGTCAGTAGTCCATGAAAACAGATTTCTTTCTCTATTATCTTACAGTGATGCAAGTGTTAAGTACAGTCCTTGAGCCCCCAGTTACTCAAATGTGCAGACCATTTGATCTGTAAACGGATCAGGATTCAGATAAAGCTGTTCAATACTTTTAATTTCATATTTATTCAACTGGCTATAAATAGCTGAAGGTTACTGAGAGATTTCATTGATATATACTGTTGTGAGACTTCATTGCTATATACTGAGTGATTGTGAGATTAAGGTAAATAGAATGTAGATACCTGTTAAAAGACAAATTAAAAAATATCAAATGGGTTATGCAGAAATCAGTTCCAAGACAAACATCAAAATGGCCAAGAGAGCAATGGAATAGACAAACTGAATACATTGTGCATATGTATAGAACCTTGAAGGTGAGAAAGCTTGATTTTACTGAGTATGGAAGTGTTGCAAGTGCCTATATATACATATGTATATGGGTTTGTATATCTCACTATCTATATATATGTCTCAGGGAGAAATGGCAGTAACGGGGTTGTTTAGAAAACTGGTCAGTTTTAAACTTTTATTTTAAACTTAACTAGGCTGATACTCATTAACATTTCATGCTAATGGTTCAGTCTTAATCATTATTAATCACTATCACCACATATTCAAAGCATTTAGTTATTAACAATCATATCCTAAATTAGCTGTGAATACACAGTACACTGTAGCCATCACAGGGCTTCATGATCTGGGTCCCCAAGGGTTGAGGTGATGACGTTCAAGAGCTCTTCAGTGAGGGAAGCTGCAAGTGATGTGCAGGTCTTCTTTCTCTTCCCTCATCTAAATTTTATTTCTTCTTTTATAAGATGATCCTGTCTCTTGGCAGTTCTTAGTCCACCCCTGCAACCTTTCACTCTGTACTGTGCGACACTGGGAGATACTACTTCCCCATACTGTGGCACGTGCCATATCCTCTTGCTTGGCCATTTTTCCCCTTGCCTTAATAGCCACTTTCTTTCAGTAGCAATCCAATGATGAATAACTGACTATCAGTGAATTGTTTCATTCAGGAATTTCTGGTTTCGACTTTTGCCCATATTTTCAAGTTCTGAGCTTAAACTCTACATTGTAAAAAGGGACACATGGCATCAGGTTGCATTTCACTCAGGAGGTTCTCAAAAGAAGCTTATAACAAGTCTAGCAGGCCAGAGCTTGTGTATTATTACTGTGGAACTATTATTACCAGGGAACTGGGTACAAAATGCTTATGGGTTGTTTACTGATTACACTACATTAGTATGCTCATATTTGAATTCAAAATAGGAGAAAATTAATTAAATCCTGCTTAGACAGCTGCTTCTTTCATGTGTGCAGCTGGACTTTGCTTTGGCCACAGAAGGTAAAGTCTGAGGGCTCAAGAGGTAATGGCATTGTCAGACCTTTAAGAAAAAAAGAAGCTCATAAAGCATTGTATACGCCTGTTAGACACACACACACACACACACACTCACTCTCTCTCTCTCAAAAAAAAAAAAAAAAAAAAAAGGGATGGAGGGGAGCAAGAAAGCCAGAAAATGTCTCTAGACTACAAGAGGAAACATCGATTTGAGAGAAAAAAAACATAAATATTGTGTTTTCAGTCTCCTGTGACATTGAGTGAGTATATCCAACTAGATCTTTTTCCACTGTTAATACCTATTTCAGGCTTTTGCTGGTGTTTACACAAACTTTCTGATTTTTTGCCTCTGGAATATTTCTTTCTTAATACTATAACCATCTGACAATAGCGAGGGGGTTTTTTGGTTGTGTTTTGTGGTTTTTTAGGCTATTTTTTGTCATCTAACGTGACTTTTAAATGCTGCATCAAGAATATGTTGACAATTTTAGAGAATTATTCAGTAAACTGTAAATTATTCATTAAGGCACATGGAAAATAAGGAGGTGATTGGTGACAGCCAACATGGCTTTGCTAAGGGCAAATTGTGCCTGAAAAATTTGGTTGCCTTTTACGATGGCGTTAGAGCATTGGTAGAAGATCAGCTGATGTCATCTACCTGGACTTGTGCAGAGCATTTGACATTGTCTCACATGACATTCTTGTCTCTAAGTTGGAGAGACATGGATTTAATGGGTGGACAACTCGGTGGACAAGGAATTGGCTGGATGGCTACTCTGAGTTGTGGTCAACAGCTTGATATCCAGGTGGAGACCAGAGGCAAGTAACATTCTTCAGGGATTGGTATTAGGACTGGTGCTGTTTAACATCTCTGGTGATATGGACAATGGGATTGAGTGCACCCTTAGCAAGTTTGCCAACAACAGCAAGCTGTGTGGTCCAGAAGGATCTGGACGGGCTTCAAAGGTGGGCCCATGTGAACTTCATGAAATTCAACAAGGCCAAGTGCAAGGGTCCTGAACTGGCTTCTGGAATAATCATGGTATTAGAAAACCTGAATCAAGAGAGGAAACTTCAAGAACAAAGATGTTTAACAATGAAAGGCAGAAGGGAAGGAAATCTAATTATTGCTAATGAAAATGTTAGGAGACTTCATAGAAGGGGCATGAAATTTAGAGGATAGAATTGAGATATTGTCCAGGCACACATGCGTTGGATTCAGTATAGAACTTGGTTTTGTGAGCTCACTAACATTCAAAATCTCATTTTTTGACTTTGTCTTCAAACTGTCATATGAATTGCTTGCTTAGTTTGGCTTAGGTTTATAGCTGAATCCTCCCAAGGTTAGGGTCAAAGTTAGGATTTATTTATTTTTTTGTTCCATTCATCTATGTCCCTTCAGATTTTATACCACAAGGAATCGTTGGCAGGTATTTCATGTGATCTTTTTGTTGAAGAGCTGCTTACATTTACATATCTGATTTTTTTATCTGTTTTCACTAAATTGGAAGTTGAAAGACAGTAGTACCAAATGAATACCAGCATATTGGGAGTTAGCCTCTGCTTGGAGCTGTCACCAGAAGTATAGTCTTAAAGGAAAATACATCTAATAGTTGTGCACTGCTGAAATCAAAGGAATGCTGAATTTTTTTATTCAGGAACATCTTCAGATCATGACAGAGGAAACAAAAACCTCCAGAACAAAATAGAGATGTAAAGATTCTTGATCAAATATGTACCCGTTCAAGGTCAAAAGAACTGAGGTAATAGAAATAAAAATAGGTTTTGCTGGAAGCAAGAATTCAGACGTGTCTTTTATACAAGCTGTTAATCAGCTCTAGGTACTGAGGCTTTTTGTTTGGGTTTTTTTTGTTGGTTTTGGGGGGTTATTTTTTGGTTTTGTTTTGTGGTTTTGTTTTGGTTTTTTTTTTTTTTTTTATTATCTGGGCAAAAGAACGTAGCTGTTACTCAATTGCTACCAGCAATTGATGTAAAGAGTTTTTTTGGTGGGTTGAGAATTTTTGGGGTGTTTTGTTTTAAAACCTGTGTATTTGCTAAGTATGCCACTTGAATTTATACTGTGAACTCTTTATGCAAGACAAACTGTATTGTGAAGGGTCCTATCATAGTTATATTAAGCACAAGGTATTATACTCTGTGTTTCTTAGCAGCTTTCTAATAGATCAGTGTCTTAAAATTGTGTGTCTTCCTACCCTCAAAGGCTTCTTAAGACAGCAGAAGTGTGACTTTATATTAAAATCAGGTTTGTTTCTGGAAACCCTGAAGACTGAAACACATCTGTAGTCAACATTGACAGCTTCTAATTTTAGCTCTGCTTCCTTAACTGCTGAAGCCATCTGACCTACCTGGTGATGATATGAGTTTACCAATTGCTGAGTGAACATCTGCCAAGTCTAACATACAGTTGGAAAACAGTGTTTCTGACTAAACAGAGGGTTTTAAAAGTTGTGATTATAAACTAAATAATGAGTTATAAATTATAATATGAACATGTAGTTGTATTTCCTTATTCTTGTTAGAAAAGTTGATTGTCTCCAAATTGTTTGGGTTGGGGTTTTTTTAGGTTACATTAACATTTTAGCAGGTTGCCATTGATCATTTTATAGTTGTGTTAACCTTTCTGCTGTGAATGGGATTGTAGTTGCTATGCAACCTTTTACTCTAGTCGTCTGGGAACTCTGTCAGGTTTTTATGAGAGAAAGATGTGTTCAGTGTGTGTATCTTAATTTCCATCACATAACTTAACTGAGCGGGTGATGCCGTGGATCAATAGATCCTAGTAACATCATAGGGACACAGGCTTTCTCCAGGGATGTTTTTAGATGAAGTTTGAGGTAGCTTTACCTTTAGAGTTCCACTGTGAAATAAATCATGAGTAAAAGAAAACAAAAAATCAAGTCAGTCTAAAATTTAGAGTATGTTCTTATCTATATGCATTGTTCTTACAGAACATATTTAAATGTTAATTTTACTTCATAAACAATCAGGAAATAAGTTTTAACTGATTCCAGTAATATGAATCCAAGACAAAATGCATGCTAACAGAAGTTATCCTCAGGTTACTTTTAGGGTCTTGATATTTGAATCAGCTATTTACACATAAAGTATTCAACATCCATGCATTCATTCAAATGGATTAAAGTTTTATTTCTCTTTTTGTGATAAAGAAAATCTGCAATTTTTCTACATTCTTCTATAAATCCCTGATGTTTCATCTCTACTCTTTCCTTTTTCTTAATTCCCTGGTTTGCTCTGTCACACCCTCTCAAGTGCTTCCAATTCTCTCCAACTCGGCGAACGCTTTTGACAAAATCTGTGGTGTTTTTTGTCAGACATTGTGCTTTTGAATTAAGGAACAGAGGCTTAGGATTCATGCATAGGTGTTTAATAGCCCCGTTTTCTCTGTTTTGAGGGTCTTAGATTCTTCGTGCTCTTCCATACAAATGTTCGTATTTTCTGTTTTAACAGAATGAGATTGAGAAAAGCCTGGTTGTTCTTGGAGTTGCTTCAAAACGTATCCTTGGTTAACCAGAAGAGACAGACTGGCATATGTATGTCTCAGGTTATTTAAAACAGACTGTTAATTGCAGTGCAAAATCTTAGGCATGAAAATACAACAAAATGCAGCATTCAAACAGCAGACATCTGATCAGCATAAGGCAACCGCATAAGTGAGGGGAAGGGAACGTTGTAGAGTAACCCCCTAGTATTGTGATTAATCCAGTGTGCTTTTATTTTAGAATTTAAAATATAGCATGCTGATCTGGGTAAGGTTTTAACAAACCTTACATTTTACAAACAATGTTTCTTGTTTAAAGTGTTAACAGAATGAATGTTCTGTATTGTAGTCTCAGCAGAAAACCTGGAGAAGAGCCTGAAGCATATGGAGAGGCAACTCCAACAGCTTGAGAAGGATTTGCAGACTTTTCCAGCTCCTGAAGATGAGCACGATAAGTTTGTAGCAAAAATGTCTATATCCTTTGGAGTATTTTTAAAATAAAAAAACCAAAACAGAACAGAAGTAATTTAACTGCATTACCTTAAACTTTAAATTTCTTTGCATATCTTCTGTCTAGTTTGTAGCATATGTTTTTGAAAAATACTACTTTTTTCCCCTCAAAAAATGAATAGAGGAGCAGTCCAAATGAAAGATTCCTCTGTAGTGAATAGAACGAGGACAGAAATGCTTCATGTCAGCCATTACACTGTATGAGTTTCTTAATTTAAGGAAAAGTAGTTATTTAAGCATTGTTAAGTTAAGTTATGTTAAGCATTTCACTTTAGTGTTAAATAATTTTATGTGAGAATGTCTGTTATCCTGTGTTTATTTGTTTTCTTGTAGATACATTACCACCGCGAATTTGTTTTGTACATGAAATCACAGAACCAAAGAATTTCTGTTATTTCAGAAATGAGATTCATAGCATATGAAAATTGGGTTCTGGTCTTGTTTTTCTCAAAATTACTTTTCCCACTATTTATTTCAAATCCTGCAGCCAACTTCACTGCCTGTCTCCCTCATAAGAAAGCCTTGTGACATGAAGATATTTAATTAGAGCAGAAAAAACCCTATTCTTTCACCTAAACCTCCTTACCAGATGATGGTTATCTATGCTTGGCACTGAGACTAACCTAGAAGCAGAAATATCAGCAGGTAGAGAGGAGGTTGAAATTTCCTCTGCAGGCACAGTTAGGTTATTACCTAGCTGGAAGACTACTTTATGTACAAAGGCAGGGGCACTCAGGATGAAGTTCTCTTGATTAATCTTATACTATTAAATAAAAGATGGCAAAGGACCTTGAGGCCAAGTAGATATAGCAGTTCTTGCTGCATTAGGGCCACTTTCCTCTTCAGGACACTAGCTTCAACCAAAATGTTTACATCTTAGCTTTAGGCCTTCTCTGTATTCTGTGGGTTAACTGTAATCTTTCCATGTTGCTACTAATTTTTTTAAGGTAAGGTGTTTTGTTGGTGAGGTTGTTCTGGTTGTTGTTGCTGGCTTTTTTTTCCAGCTCAATGTGGTTTTCAGAGTTATGTTGCAGCCCACCAGCATGGAGTCTCTGTAGTAGGAAACGTCCTGAAGGCAAGAGATAAAATATTGCTGGGAAGTTAGAGGAAAATATATCCCTCGTGCTTTCTTAGAAATACTTCTAGGACTATGCAAAATCTGTGCTTGGTTAAGAAAATGATGTGTAGGCTAGGAAATTAGGAATGGGAAGCATTTACTCAAAAATCTAACCTATGAAGAAGGACAAACTCTTTGTAATCCCTTAGAACTGAATAGACTATTTCACTTGGAAGGGACCTACAATGATCATCGAATCCAAAATAGTCATGATGTTGGCACTTAAAACACCCTGTAACCTTTTCCATTTTTAAGCTGAGGACCAGGTTTTGAAGTAACAAATAATTTAGTATGCAGCTTTCTTTGGAGATGTGGTTATAAAACTTCCATACCTATAAAAGAGATAGGAAAGAAATTACCAAAATTCAGTTGAGAATAAGTGAAGGATAACCTGAAAAAAGTTGCTTCACTTAAGAAGGAGAGCACAGGAAAAGTAAGTTGAGGAATAGCAATGTACTCCAATGCTAATAGCAAATATATATTAAAAAAATTGATTGTGTAGGATTCTTCATTTGCCTTTGTGTTACTGACGTATAGGGCATTTTGGAAACTTTGTTTCAAAAAGTGAGTGGAATAATATTATATAAGTTTGTAAATTGTATTTAAGACAAAATAAGTCACAGTTGGAGAGAAATAGTGTGAAAAGTTAAAATATAATAAAAGCCAGATAAGGTAAACAGGCAGACATTTTCAGTAAACACTATAACTTTTCTAGGCGTTGAAATTCCATTCCTGTATATGAAGAGCATTAGAGCAGTTTACTAATAATTTTAAAAAGGTAGTGAGCATCTTAGGAAATGCAAAGGAGGATGTGTATGTCATCTTTTTCAAGCATCTCAAAAGCTGTAATCCTGCCAGAGAAGACATAGATTGTCAATGTGTGCCAAGAAGATAAGCCATAGTGGTAATTTTTTTACTTTGCATTAGTTTTCTTTAGGGAGAACTTTCGTTGACCCCACTGTGCACCATTTTGAATAGAAGGATAATCTCATATGAAGGAGTCAGTATACATTTTGTGGGTTTTTTTAAAAGAAATATATACAACAAATAACAATAAATCCCCAGGAGTAGCCAGTGGTCACCAAAGACTTGAAAAGATTTTAAAATAAACTCAAATATGAACCTATTGGACTAGAGGTTACTTAGCCCAAGACACCAAAGGAATCAAAGCTGAAAAGAAGCACTTGAAGTTTTTTAAAAGGGCCATAAGGACAATCTGCAAGTCTGGCTTCTCTAGCAAGCAAAATAATGAAGACTAAATAAAAACAGAACCAACATATATATGTGGGAGATATAATGTGATGATGGAGAGTCAGCGTGGGTTTTGTAAAAAGAAACTATCCCTTGCAGATCTATGCAGATAAAGGCAGGACAGTTGATAGAACATAACTGAATTTCCATAACCTTTCCATGAGGTGTATTAACAAAGACTTTCAAGAAATAAAATTTCTTAGATCAGAAGTGGAAAGATTTTTTCTGGATAATTATCTTTAAAAACAAAAACCAAAAACAACCAAAAAACATGTCAAAAAGAGATGGTGGCAGATGCTGAAAAAAGAGCAAGTGAACTTCAGTGATTATAGAGTAATAGATCTGGTACGAATAATTGTAGTCAAGGGCAAATAGATAACATAAATAAGTTGCTGTAAAAATTGGTAATATTCTTGACTGTTTCCATCACCCCATCTCAAGAAGTGTACTCTGATGTGGCAGAGGATAGTGATAATGATCAGCAGTATGCAATAGTTTCTGCATCAAGGATGTTTTAATAAATTAGGACTCTTAGGCAGAAAATCTTAAAAAAATAGAAAAATATAATAAAAATACTTGTGATTTTGTATGCCATATAGAAGGAAAGTTAGTAACATATTCATTGTATCTTATAAATAACCAAGTTTCATCTCATGTAAAATACTGTCCAACAGGTTAAAATATTCAAACAGAAATCTTTTCTTACATGACAGACAATTAAACTGTAGCATCTACTTTTAGGATGTTGTAGAGGCTGAAAATGTAAATGAATTTCATAAAAGGCTTCGTTAGCTAAAGATAGAATGTCTGGAGCTATTAAACACAGGAGTCCAGAGGAGCTTTAGCTCAGAAAAATCACTGTTGTGCAGACTGTTAGAAACTAAATACTCCATCAGTTGAATTATCATGCTTTACTTACCAAGATTCCATCTTGTTTTCCCTAATCGTTGGATATTGAGTGCTATCACGAACAGGGGAGATCTTACTGTTCTGATATATCTGATCTTACTCAGAATAAATCAGTACAGGTAAAACCAGCCAATCTACCTATTTCATTGTATTAGACTATTCAGATACAATATTTTGAACAGTAAATGTTCTGAATAGAAATAGTTTGCCCTCACCAACTTCCCCTCCCAGCAGACAGGCAGTTATTTCAAAACAGTGAAGTTGCATATGGTTTCTAGTAATGTCAGTGAACACACTAATTAAAGAAGCTCACTTTTAGAAAAACAGGAACTTCAATAAATTACGAGGCAAAAAAGGTTTGATGTAAAGGTTAGATAATCCTGCACAGCGTGATGAAGGCTGGACCTGCCTTTACTTTTATTCCTATGACAAGGAAAGCTGAATGATGCTGATGTCTTGAAAGGCATGCAGCTCATAAAAAGAAACCAGCAGGAAATCTGAGAAAGGAAGGATGGTGCTTTGTTGGAAATAATTTTTCATCCTGAGTACAATTAGACTCTGTGGACAAGCAGGGGCTACTACATCCTGTCGCTAAATATCACAACCCAAAGGCCCCTAATGAACTGATTAGCATTCCTGTTTCTTTAGGAAGTCAGATACATGCACAGTTGGTGCACTCTTTTATTGACAAAGTCTATAATTATGAATATTTCTCCAATATATTAGATTGTGCTAGTTTGTCAGTCATCTTATGTATACTAGCTGAAAAGAAATTATAGTTATTATTGCAGTTCTGTTTGCTTTAATTAGGGAAGTCAAAGAATATTGAACTGATACTGATCTAAGGCATTAAATCCATTGAGCGAAATGTTCAAATAAAAGGCATGGTGAACAAAATACACATGTATGCTCAAAATAAAAATTTAATGGGCTTTTGGAGAGTATTTAAATTGCATATTAAAAGCTTAATTAAGTAATTTAGTCAACAGGCTCCTTATCAGGCCAGCTCACATCTCCTGATTTTTCTAAGTAGCAGCTGAGAAACTCTCAACAAGTTTCAGCCTACCACTGGTCGTAGTGTTGACGGTGATTTTCAGAGAAGCTTGTGGAACTAATTCTTGAGAGACAAGTCAGTTACAGAGTCCTTTCTTTTTGTTTGGTTCTCTATTCCTATTTCCTTGTCATTTAAGTTAATTTGTTGATGTTTCGAAACGGGAAGGAGGGAACAGCGCTTCACCAAGTCAGTGCCTGATTTAAATGAGGTAGAAGAAACCTGTTTTAGCTGCAAGGAAGAGATTACATGCTGCCTTTAAATTGCTGGTTAGTATGTAGGTTAATTTGTGAAAAAATCACATGTGGTAAATTTGGGGTCTTTTAAGGAAATGTTTGGTACAGATTGACATCATTCATTGTCTGCGGTAGGGTAACAGCTGCTTTTACTTGTCTTGATACCCTGAACTGTATTAGTATTTTATGTCACACAATATGTTAAAATCAGTAAAAACTTCAGCCAAGCAATTCACTATGAAAGAGCTACCGTGAATCTGCCATACTAAACATACAGCAGTTAGAAATTTTGCCACAGATATTACTTGTCTCAGTCTTATGTTGCTTTCCTGTTCCATTAATGAGCAGAATGATGATCTGTAATCCCATGAGGCCAAAAAGGCAGCCCATGAAGTGAAGCCACTTCAGAAAAAGTTAACAAATACCTAACTTCTTGATTTCCTTTTACTCCTGCCTGTGTTGCAGCTCTGCTCTACTTCTGTCTTCATTCATCCAAAACCAATGAATTCTGTAGCTGATAATGCATATATATCAACCTGTTCATAATAATTACAGTTGGGATTGCTGTACTCAGTAGTATTCCCAGTTGTCTCCAGTTTAGCTAGTGCTGGCTAACAAAAGCCATATTTAAGGCAAATAGGAAGGACTTATTAAAAATACCTAAATTGAAGAACAGTCTCAGTAGAATGCCAACAGCTTAAGCTACCCCATAATGCACCAGGCAGAAAAGAAAAACCTCAGGATTCATCATGTCTGCCATTGAAATATTGGATAATAAAACATCTTTCCAGAGTGCTGTATTTAGAGTTTAAAATTGTGCATCACATATTCAAGGGGAGTCAGTTTTAACAGTATAAGCTAAGCAGCCTATATGGACTCTATTAACAGAACTGTAACTGTAGCAGTTACAGAATATCACAGAAATTTTATCTCTCTTGGCTCCCCACCCCCTCAAGGTTCCTTTTCAGGATATATTTACCTTCCTAGAAAACTGAATAAAGTTACTGGAACGTTTGGTGTATATGGCACTTATACATAGTGACAACAACAACAAATATATATCAAATTTTCCTTTACCCTTCCATTCTGTGAAAATAATTGCAAAAAAAAAAAAAAAGAAAAAGTGTATTTTCCCTAAGTTCTTTTAATGATCTGAGAATCACAAAATCACAAATAGTGAGTATCCTAAATTGTGTGATCAAGAATAAACAGGTTGTAGAAGTGCTTGTTTCTAATTTCACTCAATGTTAATTTTACTGGTTTTCTTTATTAAAGTTGTTCATTGTTTTGATTTGTTAGGGGTTTTTTTTGAACTGCTGAGATTTCTTTTGAAGTTTCTAACTTGTATTTTGTTATGCCTTGTTTCTTATAATACTTTATTTAATATTTGGGCAGTTATTACATACTAATCTCTCATTGGCTTTCCACACTGTCCCACCAATAGCTGTTTAATGTCCTTAATATCTTTAAAGAAACTCCACTCTGAAAGGTAGCTTCCTGTAAGCTTTGTGGGTCTTGGGAGTTAAGTAGAAGAGATTCAAATTGATATTTAAGAGAAAGTGGGCCAGCAACATCAATTCTTTTTGAGCTCTGAAGAAGCTCATGAGTTGCATCTTATGAAATGAATAGAAACATAGAAAGAAGTTCATACTGGCTAAGGAGCCTTGTCAGACAAAATGAAGGTATGAAATCAGGTGGTGGGGAGGCAATGGAGGTTCTATCGTTTAAAATCATCAAAATTGTTGATTTTGGCTTTGTTAGACCTTCTCTACAAGACTTTCTCAGAGGAGACTATTCTGCCCTTAAAGACCCAGCTAATAGCCATCACAGTGACTACTTTGGATGTTGTGAAAGTGCTTTATGTCTCCTTTCCTGCATATGTCTAAGAACATTGTGTGACTTCTTGGCATGGATTCTAAATCACAAAAAGAAAACCATTAACTGCTTACTTAGCATTTTTCAGGCAACATCAAAACTGAAAGGACATTTAATAGTGAAATTCAAATGAATTCAGCTTCTAAACAAAACTCGGAGTGCAATGCAAAACCCCTGAAGGGTGAAAGCTCTTACCCATCAGTGGATTGTTACTGTCTATCTAAAACAGCATGGTGGATAAAAATTGTATTTGCCTACATTTTAATGACCTTGATTAAAAATCCCATGCTTCATAAAAGAAGGTGACTACCTTCTTTTATGTGTGTGTATCTGTAGTATGAAGTATATGAACACAGTAAATTCTCTTTTATAAATTCTAATAAATTATAAATTTTATAAATTATCAATTCTCTTTTATAATAGTTTGGGAGGGCAATTAGAAGTAAAGATAAAAATTTCATTTTTTGTCTTCTGTAGTCTTTCCTGGAGCAGGAAAATAATGGAACACAAATATTTGTTGAGATACCATTCCATTAAAGTAAACACTTCATGAAGTTGTCCTACGTAAGGAAATGACTACACACAGTATTTCTTCTTCAAGCTTCTTCGTCTAACTATATTATCAAAATTATTGAATAACCACCTTTTTTTTTTAATTTAATTTATGTTATGCAGTGTTGTGATGCTATTTATAAATTGTCTATCTCTTGTAGAAGTGGTTCTATTGTTTTCATTGCTAATTTAATTGTTGTATTGACGTAGCAAATAGCTTTAGAAAATGCATAAATACCTGATACAGCCACTATGAATAGAAATGAATGCATTGCTGTTGTTGCAACAGAATTTTAAAAAAAAGCAGTTAAGACGAAGTTTTTAATCTTTCTTGGTTTTACTTTTAATACTGTTGTTTATTAATATTTCTATTTTTACTTCAATTTTAGTAGGGAATATACTATCTCTTGATGTATGAAAGTGTTCAGGTTGACTACTGGTATCTGTATCTAAATTCCAAATAAATTGTAATTTATGTATCTAAATATTTAGTGTCAATAAGCAGACCGATACTAAATAAACTACATAGGTGCTTGAAGTTAGATTAGTCTCATACTTTATATTTCATACAAAATTATATGCTAATGGAATAATCTTTAAATTTAAAGCAGATGAGAAAATTTGATGAATGCAAACTGATTTATTCAGTTTATATAGGCCTAATATACACTGTAAATACAGGGAAGCATGTATGACATGGAAAAGTTCTTTTGATACTTCAATTTGATACAAATGAAAAATGTGTGTGAAATACAGATCAATGTTAAGTAAAGACTGTGGGTTTGACTGGATTTGCTGAGTATTCTTGCAGCCTTAACAGCAATGCACAGCTTTCTAGTTCACGCCAAAGAAGATTTTCAGAAACTTTCACGGATGCATGAGAACATGGAAAAGCTCTATCAGAATGTGATGGGATATTATGCCATTGATCTGAAGAAAGTTTCAGTGGAGGAGTTTTTAACTGACTTAAACAACTTCAGGACAATGTTCATGGTACAATTATTTTATGCTTTATGTTTCTTGGAAATTATTTTTGTAATCTTTCAGTTACTGAACAAACTAAAATGAAATTTCTTCCCCCTCAAATGGTGTCTGATACTCATATCAGAAATTTTACTTTGCATCCTAAATTCTTAGGATATCCTGAGGATGATGGAGTTTTGAATTACTGTTTGTGGAGTATTTCTTTCTGAAAGAATTGAAAATTCCTAATAACAATGAATGTCATTTAAAACTGAGCCTTTTATATGCATATATAACCTGAAGGGGAAAAATCTGAAACTCTTTTTATAAATATAACTGTATTTACTATTTAAACGATGCTTGTTATTTACTTCAAAATAAATATTCTAACAATTATTTATATTTATAATGCATTCTTTTCCCATGTAAAATGCAGGCTAAAGATTTTATTTAATTTAATTTTTCATTTGCCTGCAGCACTTCATCAGTGCCAAGGTTTGTGTATGTAAGCAGGTTCCTTGCTATAGAAACTCAGAGCTCCTTATTCTGGCATAAAAAAATAGACTATTTTATTCAAACTTGGTCTGTTTCAAGGGTCTTTAATTTTTGTGACAATAGAATGTCTAGGCTTTTAGATCTTACACGTTTTAAATGCTTACTTTTTTTTCCCTTTAAACAGGATGATCCTTGGGAATAGAAGCTAAAAATGGTTATTCTATTATTATTTTAAATATTTGAACGATATTTTAAAAGCAGACATTAGGCTGATCCAAGTTATTGTTGAGTAGTTCCTTTTGTGCAGGGCTCAGAATATAGTTATAAGCATAATTTGGACTTGCTGTTAGTTATCAAAGCTTTGCCTTAGAGTCATCTAAAATAGTCATAGATATGGAGATGTAGCTCTGGCTTTATACCACAGGGCAACATATGCATTATGATTACAAATATGCACATTTAGGTATTTTTTCCAAATGCTTTGCCATTATGTGTACTAATGTGTATTATTATAGGGGCGTTTTGAAGAGTTTTGTTTTGTTGGGTGGTTTGTTTGGGTTTTTTGTGTTTTGTTTTTAGTTCTACCAAAACATGATTTAAGTATTTTAACAAAAGACCTTTCTGAAAGGTGAGGGTAGAAATTTCTCACCAGGGTATTTCTTTATATGTTTGGAGTTGATTATATATAAATATAAATAGTCTTAGGACATTTCAGGATAATCAGATATTCTTAAAAATATTGCAGGTTCTTTTACCATTATCAATGTAGTTCTTCTGGAAGAAGGATGATTAACTTGATGATATACTTCAGAATACAATACTCAGTATAAGTGAAGGGTATATCCCTCAAAGTAACCACAAAAACTTTGGGAAAGCTGATGGCTATATAGGTTCAAAAAACTTTTATAGAGCTCTTATTTAGGATTAGTGAGGATTGCTATCTTGATGTTTTATAACTATGTTCAGATTTGGTGAAGTTAGGGGTGAAGGGAGAGTTTGTTGATTTTGTGTGGAGATTGT
Organism: Scolopax mira; assembly: GCA_004320125.1. Lineage (NCBI taxonomy): Eukaryota > Metazoa > Chordata > Aves > Charadriiformes > Scolopacidae > Scolopax > Scolopax mira. The sequence goes on from BJBW01005015.1 coordinate 157,665, forward strand.
GGTTCTTTTCAATTGCTGTTGTTTAAGCTTTCTTTGCAAAACTAGTTTTTTCTCTTGAATGCTGAACACTTGGCTAGTAAGTAACTCTTTCTCAGTGAAGAGCTGCAATAATAAAAAGGCAGATCCCCAGTTGTGTATGAATTTATTAAAGTTATCTCATGTCACATCTGGCTACCTATTATTATGTAGCTTAACTTAAAACTGGCTACACTCCTGCAGGAATGTTATCTGAGCATGGGGTTTGGGACAAAGTCTGGAGCAGTGATCCAACTCATGCCTTTTGACCTGTGTAAAGATTCAATTAGTCATTTTGACATCTCATCCTCATTGCAGCCTGACACTTACCATTACAACATGCTTATTTAAGTCACTTGCATGTTTTCCCAGTTTTCTTAGGTTTTGCTTGGTCATTTGGGTTTTTTTCAATTACTTCAGACATGTCTGAGGGTGGAGATAGGGAAAAATATTTCTTTCATAGATATTAAGAAAGGGTTTGAAATTCCTTTGTCCATCTATTGTGAGGAAATGATGTGAAACGAAACCCATATTTATCAAGCATGTTTGAACATGTGAAGATTATACCAAGCTTCAGAGTTTAACAGCTAAAAAGCTAGAAGGCACAGATCAATCAGAATTATTTTGTTTGGCAAGTTACAAATGCCAGATTTTTCAACACGGACATTGTTCGTGTTTTCTTAAGTAGACCAGTGCCTAATTTGAAACTCAGGAGCCTGATTTCAAAATGGCTAAATATTATGAAATTGTTGTATTACTTTAATTTCTGATGTTTAACCATGTCTCCCTTAAATGCTGTAGAATAAGAATTTTAAATGCTTGAGTTCATCTTGAATTCGAGACTTAAAGAAGTGGTTCTGCTTTACATTAATTTCTCCATGTTTCTTTTCGGTGTCTGTAAAATTAGCACTGATACTAACCCCTGTTCACAGCACTGTTATAAAGGTAGATTAATTAGTGCTTCGAAACAGTTAGATATTATTGATGAGCATGATGGAAGAAACCTTGAGGAAAATGAATAATTCTGTCTTGCAGAGCACAGTTTGAAGGCTCTACAAAAAAGGTGTGTAGGTAAGGCATGAAACCACTTGTCATTCAATGACACTAAACTAAATATTGGGTACTGCTCAGTTCTGAGACTTTTGGGAAAAAGATTTTTGAGATGCCCAGCATGAGACACTCAAGGTTCGATTTTCAGACTTGTTTAGCGTAGGTCTTGATTACTGATAGAAACTTAAGGTGGTTCATATCCTAGAACACTAAGCTCAAAAGACTTTTAAATTTAGTGCTGAAAAATCATTGGATTCTTAAAAAGCCCAAAATTAAAAGACTACTTAAGTCACCAGTTCGTGTGGGAAAGCGAAGTTCAGTCATCCTTGTTGTCAAGGATGTCAAAGTTGATAATTTACATACAGTACTTACCTACTTATAGTGTGGTGGGTTTGTTCTCAAATAATAAAAATGTTCTAAAAGTTTTAAAAAAACATGTTTAAATCTGGAGCCATAGACTTCAGGTACATAGCCAGCTTTAGACTCTTACACTTTGAATTCCGTAGTATTTGGTGGCTGTGGCCACCATTCAAGTTCACACTCTTTCAACACCAAATCTAGAGTACAGTTCGTTGGCCAGATCCAAAAAGGGGTGAAGCACTTTACCTTCAGTGCTTTAAATCCTGAAGCTAAATTCCTGGTACAGTCAGTGGAACATCTTAGGTATTAGACATCTCTATCACTCTCACTCTGTGCTTTCACAGCAGCAGAGGTACTGCTAAGAGGCTCATTCCTTTTCTTGGAAGAAGGAAAGCTTTCTTTCTGAAATAGTTTCTGAAATAAGATGAAGCAATTTTAGTATTTTCTCTCCTTGTGTTTGTGTAATGGTTAGAATTTTCCTGCAGCTGTAGGAGAAGGCGGAGAAAGGCCTTGTGTCAACAGCTCTTATGTCCAAGGCAGTGCACCAGTCATAGGGCTATAGAAAGCCCCTGCTCCTGTCGATGCTAGGTTGTTTTGCAGCAGAAACATGACTTAAGGAACCAGAAGAAGAGCAACCAAGTAAGAATTTGTTCCCTAGACACTAGAGTATTTTTCTTTCATATTATGCAAATACTTAAATTAAAGTCAGAAATCCTGGAAAGCACAAGACAGAATGCAAAAATGTCTCCATCTTGGAAACTCTAGGCCTTGGCATGTTATGCATGGTATGCAAAAGGTGTATACTTTGGTAATTCTTCTGAAAGTAAGTTTGCATACGATACTGCGTGCTGAATGCAATGCTGGTTGTATAGAGCAGATGCCGTCAGAGCATGTCTCATTTTTTAGGCCTTATGAGCAAGGAAGTGCTAAGACATTTAGTCTTTGAAATGCAAACTGTGAGAGATAAACATATGTTTGATTCAGTCAAGTTTGTGACAACTCTTGGTAAAAACAATTTTGAGAACCCTAGACACTGATGTTTTATGTCTAAAACACAGAGAATATGTAGGATAGGATTTGACTCTAGGACAGAGATCTCTAAATATTGGCATCTGTATGTGAGTTTAAGTGTCTAGTTTCATGTTCTAGCCAAGGGAGATGCATATTTGGTACAGTTAGTGGAATTTGTAGAGTTGTCTACCTGATGTTTCAAAGGAGACCTAACAACAGAAGTGCCTAATATCCTGGAGAGATGTCGTAAATGGTATCCAAGGCATCATCATTCTGACATCTTAAGTTATGACATACAACTTATGGAAGACCCATGTCTTGCTAGAGAAATGCTAGAGGCAATTTGTGGTACTTCTAAGTGTCCAGTTTACACTGGATATGAAGGTGTCAGCTACTAAATAGAGTGCAGTTTGTCAGTGTGATTAGGGAGAAATAGGAGAGAGAGAGAGATAGGAGTACATTGGGATGACTACAGTCTGAGTCCTACTAGCACTATTATATGGAAGGAAAAGTAGATGCAAAGTAGAAATTGCCTTGGTCACTCTGTTAGGAGAGTGTATAATTTCTGCCAAAATTGTACTTGTGCCTAAGTCCCATTTGAGTTTTGCCCCCTGGTTTATTTTACAGAATGCTCAATCTGAAAAATCACTAAATAATTTGTTAAAACTAATCCCATATGGAATTTTAGTGTTTTGTAGTAGGCTTCTCCCCTCCCTCACCAGTATCAAGAGAACTGATAAAGGTGACTCTGGAGAGGAGACTGTGGAAGTACAGTTTTGCTTTGTTTAAAAAGTCCATTTCATTGCCATTTTTCATGATTGAAATATTCTTCTTCACTTATCAAAGGCAGGTATTTCCTCACAAGATTTATATGATTTTTCTTTTTTCTATCTTTTTTATACTTCCTTTGGTCACTATGTACTGTACTGATGCTACACAAACAGTGTTCATGCAAATATTGCTGTAATCCACATTCATCTGTGCTTTATAGTACCCTTCCTGAGTGCAGGCTGGGCATTTTCCTGCTAAAAACAACATGAGATATTAATTAACACTGCCTCAGACCTTTTGAAGATGTTAGCCATTTTGCAGGGGGGAACACTTTGATCTGTTGTGAAAGATGAGATTCTGTGTGTAACTACATTCTGAAAAGAGAAACTTTTTGCAGTGAAGAACAAGTGCATGGCACTTTACATTCAATGCAAGCCACAATAGAGCACTGAAAATGTACCAGCATACGTAGCTAATGCTAAAAAGATGAAAAGGTAATCCTGTAGTATCTTTGTTAAAAAATTATTGAATGTGACACAGTATTTTTGCTTAATGTCAGAATATGCAAAATCATGATTTCAAACCTCTGAAATGCATAGTTCTGTTTTGGCTTCATTGGAGTACTTATTTATAATTTCAAATAAACAGTTGTATGTATATTAACCAGAAGACAAGAATTTATAAACCAAGTAAAATAATGCATATGTGGATAAGACTAAGAAAAATGCACAGTAAAGTCACTTTGTTTTGCTTGGCATAGTGGAAGCATGAGGGAGAATAAATATTGAAACTATTCTAGAAATACAAATGGCAACACACTTAAAGTTTTGTAAAACCAGGTGGTTTAGTCTGAGTTCTTCCTACATTAACATGTGTATTCTTAAGCAGTATTTCTTGCTGAATTTATAAACATTTGGGGCTAATTATTATGCTTTTAATGTGTTTATTCTGAATTTGCTTGCCATTCTGAAGAAAATGTACTAAACATGGAATGTAAAATATTTATTTGGCTTGATAAATTATAGTTAGTTAGGAGGTGTGATTTTAATGCTTTTTTCTTTCTAAGGTTCAGCTTTGACTGTGCTGAGACATCAGTTTTAATGGAACTCTATATTACCTTTTTTTTCCATAGCAAGCGGTAAAGGAGAACATGAGAAGAAGGGAAGCAGAAGAAAAACAGAGGCGTGCTAAAATAGCTAAGGAAAAAGCAGAAAAAGAAAAACAAGAGAGGCAACAAAAGAAAAAGCGCTTGTTAGAAATGAAAACAGGTAAGTGATGTAGAAAACATGTTTTATCTAATGCTTTAGCAGAAATAAAGCTGCTGTTTTTTTCATTATCTGAATATGCTATGAGAAGACAGAATAAATGAAGGATTTTCACCAATTAAAGTTTACAGCAAAGAGGTTCTTCTTTTTTGTTCTGTTAAAGAGCTTCTCTAATTACGTGTTTTCCTTAAGCTATTTTAGAACTCGTAATGCTGCTTTCTATTTTTCCATTAGAATATATTGAACCCTGTGTGGCCAACTAAGTTCAGTTACTCTCAGAACCCCTTACATTGCCTGTGAACAGACATTTTCCAAATCAGAAAGCCATTTTTTTTTTATTAAGGTTACATATTCATTTTTTGTTCTTTTGTGAGAATAAGCCCTTATTTGAGTGTCAACTGTTAGTTCAATATGTCCCTGTTGAAACACCTTAAAAGAAGCCTAAGCCATGCATTTTTGAAGTTGCTCATTTATGCTGTGTTGTCTTTTGTACCAAAGAGATGGCAGACACTGTGAGTCTTCTGTTACTAAAAAGATGTCTGATGATCCTCTATACTGCTATATTTTATCCCAGACTGAGCTTCTGGAATCCTTCAGAATGATACATGACTTACTGGGTAAATTATCGTGAGCTACTTTCATTTTTTTTCTTGAGCATATCTTGTTAAACAGTTCCACGCTCAAACCCTGCTTGGCACCTTTGGCATAAATGATTATCTGTCTCTTCCACGTTTCACTAATAGCCAGAGTAGGTTTGTTTAGTTTAAGAGAATCTTCAAATCAAAAGTCTTTGATTTATTTTCATAAGAACGTCCGCGTCTTGAGGTGTGAGTCTAAAGTTTTCCCTTAAGATGGGAAATCAGGCGGCTGCCCTCTGAGCACAGAATTTCTAATTCTGTAGAAGGAAATTCAAGACCAAATCAGAAAACTACCAGTGACAATCTTTTTAAAGATAGAGGAGGCTGAAGAAGACTAGGAAAAGGCAAAACTTGTATCTCTATTCATGCGTGATTGGAAGTGTTTCAAAAGAGGTTACATATTCTTCTCTTGGACATGTTGCATGTATGACTGATAGTGCTTTGGATGGTAAATTGATAGTCTTTCAGGGAAAATTAAAGCTTCTCTGAAGTCCTATTCTTCATAATGTCATGTTAAGGCTTTCCTGAGTACAGATGCCAACGTTACAGACTTCTGAGTCCTATACCCAGGTGTGTATGTACGTCTCTGGTAGTTAAACCTATGCTTCAGTTAATGTAGCTGGGAACTATGTACTTGTCATCTACAGGTCAGCTAAGTAATTGATTAAATAGCTGCTTTTTCTCTGTCATTGGGATAGAGTTAACTTTTTTTGCTAGCAGCTGGTATAGAGCTATGTTTTAGATTTGGTATGAGAAATACTTTTGATAGCGCACGGGTGTTTTTGGTTGTAGTCAAGGTAGTCAAGGCCTTTTCTGGGGCCCTCAATGTAAGAAGAACATGGACCTGATGGAGCGGGTCCAGAGGAGGGCCACTAAAATGATCAAGGGGTTGGAGCACCTCTGCTATGAGGACAGGCTGAGGGAGCTGGGGTTGTTCAGCCTGGAGAAGAGGAGGCTCCGAGACACCTAATAGGGCCTTCCAGTACCTGAGGGGGGCCTACAGAAAGGCTGGGTAGAGTCTGTTCACAAAGGCCATTGGTGACAGGATGAGGGGCAATGGGTTTAAACTGAAGAGAAGCAGATTTAGATGGGATATTAGGAACAAGTTCTTTACAATGAGGGTGGTGGAGCACTGGAAGAGGTTGCCCAGGGAGGTGGTTGAGGCCCCTTCCCTGGAGACATTCAGGGTGAGGCTCGATGAGGCCCTGGGCAACCTTGTCTAGGTGGGGGTGTCCCTGCTGACTGCGGGGGGATCAGACTAGATGACCTTTGAAGGTCTCCCTTCCAGCCCAGATGCTTCAATGAGTCTATGACTGATCTTAACAGAAGCAAGTGGGAAAAGATAATGTTAGGATCACCTGAAACTATAAATGTCTTGAGACTGATATTCGCTGGCTGCTGATGAGTTGCATTTGTTCTACATAGTTTCTTGTGAGGTTTCTTGTGCTTGTTTGCAATATAATTTTAAGTCTAGTAGAAAACCCAAATTCTGGCAATGGAAAGCATCTGTGGTAGATTTGTTTGTCAGGAAGGACAGCAACAACAATATGAAATGTGGGGTTTATTTTTATTTTTATTTTTGGTTTGGGGTTTTATTTTATTTTGGCAGTCATAAAAGCTTTATTTACTAATGGAAGAGGCATAATATTGTTCTGATTCTGGTGGAAGAGTACCATAGGTATTCAAAAATTATTTTTTCCTTTTTTTCCCCTCCTTTTTGTAGCTGATACTAGTTCATTGGAAAGGCTGTCATCTGTAGATCAGAATCTGTAGATCAGTCACAAAATGTTTACATTTGACGTGCTGACAAATTTCTAACCAGGTCCTCACAAATACCAAAACACTCCTTTCTGGAGTGTGACTGTGGAGTGACTGATTTTTGCTCCATATCATTTCTTTATGTGGTGGCTAGATCAGATGTTGGGTTTGTCGGAACACTAGTTCAATTATTGGTTGACTGAAGAAGCTGAAAATTCATTGATGTCACCATCCTAGAAAACATTTTCTGAGATTCAAACAGGTGCATGCTTAAAGAACAGAAAAGTATAAGAGTATATGTACTAACTGGTTCTTTGAGATTTTATTTCTTTTCAGTGAAGAGTACTCTGCATCTCCACTCTACATTTTTAAGTAACGCTGCTTTTTAACTGAAAATTACCTGAAGATTAGGGATGCCTGTGTATCGCTGTGCTGTGTGCTACTTTCTTAACTGTTTCTCTTAAACTTTAGAAAACACCCAGCAAAACAACCTGACTTTACTGGGCTCACAATCATTAGCAGCACTGGGTGTACTAGTTAGTTATTCATACGCATTATTTTTCATTAACGCTTCTTACTTCTTACTGTCATTCACTACCACTACATACTCAAAGCAGTCAGTCCTTAACATATATGTCCTTAATTGGAAATCAATATAAAATCCCATAGAGCTGATGCTGTGGAGTTGTCAGTGATGGCTACCAGTCATGGCCTTAGTTGACAAGATGACTTATATAGACAAACTTGAGGGGAACTAGAACTGAAGTGGGTAAATTTTTTTCCTTTTCTACTATTTTCTCTTCCCTTTCCTACACCCAGTTTGGGATCTTACCGATTTGTTAGGTGGTTTAGTTTCTAGACACTTCTTGACACTTCTGTAATTTAGGGATAAACATGATGCAAAATCCTTCAAGGGGTGTTACTTCCCCAGATTGCAGTAGTGCCTTCTGCTGCATTTTTTTCCTTTGCTCAACTGCTGCTTCTGTTCTTAATGTAAAAGCAGTCTTTTCAGAATGCTTGTTGCACTTTTTTCAGTGACCATTAATTGGCCATTAGTGATTTGTTTACAGTTCTAGAGCTTCTGCTTTCAGCCTGTGCCCATAATATTCAAGGCCTGAGCTGCTATCCAGTGCTTAAATGGGATTTATATTATCATCCTAAGCTTGTTTTGTTAACCACTGGTCTCATTTACAACATAGACATTTAACCTGTCCTAGATTCGCCTTTGTTCGTCAAGTTCTTTTCTTTGTATTTCTTCAGCTTTCATCTGCTTTTGGAAGCTATTTGAAGAGTAGGAAGTTGTTGCCTACAGTGCCACTTTCTGCTGCATAAGGTGGATTCATTTCTTCGCGTAAAAGTGACCTACATAATGCTGCAAAATTTTTAGCTTTTCAGGGGGTATTGCTAACTTGTTTTTTTACAGTCATAAAACCCTAAGATCTTAAAGAAATATGTATGATTTTATTAATGTCTACTAAATCTGTGAGTTGAACCAATTCACACATCATACTGGCTTTGCCTAACACTGTATAGATGTATTAAAACAAAAGGAAAATGATCCCGACTTAAAGGTAACTTGGGATTTTTAACCTAAAATATTTTGAAGGGTAGAAGATCCTTCTGGGTGAATACAACAATTTCATCAGTAGTAACTGACATTTACTACAAATCTGAGGTGATCTTAAAATATGCCAGCCTTCTTGCAAACTGTAATAGTCTTCCTTAGCCTATGTTGTGCCTTTGGTACACCTGCGATAATTTAACCATCTAGATCAAAGCTTACACTCTGTCATCATCAGACTGCTGTTTAAATGCTGTTACACCAAGTTCAGTGTTGATTAAAATTAGATAAATATGTATAATGTATAATAAATCTTTATACAGTTTTCAGTTTTATTTTTAATATATTTCAGATATAAATAATTATATCAATATTTTGTAGAATAAAAAATATATGTAGTGTTTTATGAATATGTAGTATACTGTCTTTTTAGAAAAACTTAGTATTTTAGGTGGGCTTTATAATATAAATTTAGGGATCTCAGCTAACGAGACCATAGTTTTTTGTTATTTACATGGAATCATTTGACTTCCTTGCAAGTATTATTTTGAGTTTTGGACCTGAAGCCAATGTCAGATTTAGATCTCTGTAAATAGTAATTTGCTAAAATTCTCAATCTCCACATCTTAGTGACACTTTTGTGTCCTAATGCTCACAGCTCAAATGGTTCACAGATATAAAAGGAGGGTCTTAAGCTTAAAGAATAAAAATATCAGCTCCATATTTTCCTTTCAGCTCCCCCTAGGCGTCAATACTCAGCCCAGTCCTGTTGAACGTATTTATCAATGACCTGGACAAGGGGACAGAGTATCCTCACTGATGATACTAAGCTGGAAGGGCTGGCTGACACTCCAGAGGGCTGTGCCACCATCCAGTGGGACTTGAACAGGCAGGAGAGCTGGGCAAAGAAGAACCTCATGAGGTTCAACAAGTACAAATGTAAGGTCCTGCACCTGGGGAGAACCCCAGGCACCAATATAGGTTAGGGTTGGATCTTCTGGGAAGTACTACTGAGAAAAAGGATCTGGGAGTCCTGGTGGATAACAAACTTTCCATGAGCCAACAAAGTTCCCTTGTTGTCAAGAGGGACAATGGAATCCTGGGCTGCATAGGGAGAAGTGTGGCCAGCAGGTCAAGGGAGGTCATTCTCCCCCTCTACTCTGCATTGGTGAGGCCACACTGGAATACTGCGTTTGGTTCTGGGCTCCCCAGTTCAAGAGGGACAGGGAACTACTGGAGAGAGTCCATGGTAGGGCAACCAAGATGATTAAAGGATTAGAGCACCTCCCTTATGAGGAAAGGCTCAAAGATCTGGCACTCTTTAGCCTCGAGAAGAGAAGACTGAGGGGAGACCTCATCTATGTTTACAAGTTCCTAAAGGGTGGGTTGAAAGATGATAGAGCTGGACTCTTTTCAGTGGTTTCTAGTGAGAGGATGAGGGGCACCAGGCACAAGATGGAATATAGGAGGTTCCACTCAAATAGGAGGAAGAACTTCTTTATGGTGACAGTGACAGAGCACTGGAACAGGCTGCCCAGGGAGATCATGGAGTCCCCTTCTCTGGAGATTTTCAAGACCCACCTTGATGCAATTCTGAGTAATGTGCTTTGGGCAGCCCTGCTTTAGCAAGGGAGTTGTTCTAGACAATCTCTAGAGGTCCATTCCAACTCTGACAATTCCATGTTTTCATCCTAACTTAGAAAGTATGTGGAATTCATTAAAAATTTTGAATGTTTAGGAAATATTGGTATTTTGAAGTTTATGATAAAAAAATCTGTCCTCTAAATACTCTCTGGAATACAAAGTGATATTCATCGTAAGATGCTTTATCAATAAGATTTCTTTACTTGCTTCTGTGAAGCCAGTTCAAACTATCACATCGTATTGTTCCAAAGGTAAATAGCCACTGGAAGGGGATCTTTATGTAAATGGCTCTTGTCTGCATACTATTAACATTCAGATACATACTTTCTCATGCTATGCAGATTCTCAGTAGGAAACACACCAATCAATTACTTTGATCTTATCACAGTGTAAAGAATTCTAGAACTGTGATAACACCAGCTAAATTTATTGTAATATAATTGAGAACTCCATCACTGTGGCATCTTCATTGTGTCTTACTTTGAATACTATTTAAGTAACAAGCCACTTTCATCAGTGGTTGTTTACAAAGGCTGCTCTTTCTTATGCAAAAGCAGTGAAGTGATTCCAAACAATGTCTTAAACATCTGATTTCCAGTTGAGAATATTAGTTTGTCTTCAGTTGTGTTACTCAGTTTCACTTTTTCATAACTAACTTGTTTTAAATCCATTTTCCATTTCATTTAGACAGTTATGACCTTATTTGCAGTCAATTTTTCAGCATTTAGTTTTACAGGGTTTTTATATTGTTTATCTGGTTTTGAAAAAACACATTCATGTCTCACAAATTTGCTGAAAGTGTTTAAGATTTTGGTTCCTCAAACATTTATTACTTTAATACTGTCTACTAAGTTTTGAAATGTGAATATTTTCTTTCTCTTTGTAGTGTTCTGTAAAACAAAATGACACCAAGGGTCCCAGTACTGACAGTTTTAAGCAAGGAAAATAGTAAATGTAGTTAGGTAATTAGAATTCAGATTCTGACAGATCAATTGCTTGCCTTTGAAATAAATTAAAAAATCCCCAAACCTACTTATATTAGTAGGAACCATCAAAGACCCTATTTTCCCTGCCTAGCTCAAGTTCATAAGGCCTTCATTTTATTAGTTTCTTCTCACTGGGAGAGTAGAATCAATACTATTTAATAATATTCCTTTCCTCCAAGGGGATTAAAGGACTGCAAATGTTGCAGATTATAAAAATCTGCTTGTGTTCCATTACCACTGAGGTGCTATCAGTAGTTGTTAACATATGTTGATAATATGTTCTTTCAAAATATCTGCTGGGCTACTTGCCTGAAAAACACAGGTGTTGGACAATATTCCTAGATTTTCGACATTTAGGTATATGTTTTATGCAATTAAATTTACTGTGAAGGAGACAAACAATATGATATGATAATGCTATAGATGAAGAAATCCTGAGGGTATAATATTAATATCCAATAAGTTTTGTGTAAGGGCTCGAGAGCTCTAGGGAGTTTCCCATTGTGGAATTTCGAGTGCTCTGTTCACCTTGGTTCTTCCCTGGTACTGATTATTCTTTCCAGTTGTCCATGGTTGCTTCTGCTTATCCTCAAATCTGACCCTGTTCACCAGGAGGATTCCTGAGGTCACTTTTTGTTATTTAGCTTTATTCTTAAAGGTCCCTTTTATTATGAGGCCAGTGGGAAATATATCTGTACTGCAACAGTTAAGAGTGTAACAACTTCTTCTTTGCATAAATACCAATGAGCAGAAAGAACTGTGGGGCCTTATAGACTTGCCTACTCAGTACTTTCTCATGTTAATACTTAGAATCATAGAATGGTTTGAGTTGGAAGGGACCTTAAAAATCATCTAGTTCCACGCCCCCTGCCTTGGGCAGGGACACCTCCCACTAGAGCAGGTTGCTCAAAGCCCCATCCAGCCTGGCCTTGAACACCTCTAGGGATGGGGCATCCATAACTTCCCTGGGCAACCTGTTTCAGTGTCTCACCACCTTCACAGTAAAGAATTTAATCTTAGTGTCTAGTCTAAATCTTCCTCTTTCAGTTTAAAACCATTACTGCTTATCCTATCAATACACTCCCTGATAAATGGTCCCTCTCCATCTTTCCTGTAGCCCCCTTAGGTACTGGAAGGCTGCTATAAGGTCTCCCTGGAGCCTTCTCTTCTCCAGGCGAAACAACCCCACCTCTGTCAGCCTGTCCTCATAGAAAAAGTGTTACAGCCTTCTGAATGTTTTTGTGTCCCTCCGCTGCACTCGTTCCAACAGTTCCTGTGTTGAGGACTTCAGAGCTGGATGCAGTACTCCAGGTGGGGTCTCACCAGAGCAAAGTAGACGGGTAGTTTGTGGGCAGTTGACAGTACGTCCATGACAAGCTTGGAGAGTAGATCTAATTTTCCTTTCGGCTTGTTAAAAAAAAATAAATAAGGTCCTATATATGAGGATCAATTTGTGACAGATGTTAACCACAAATCCACTGGAAAGATGATGTCATCTGATATGTTACCAAGTGTGGAGGTTATTTTTCAGCTACAGTTGTATTGTTTTGACAGTTAAGTATAAATCTGAGTAAATTACTGAGAACAGATGTTCCCTCAAGAATAATTGTTACATTCGTACTTGAAAATGATGCAGAGGATAATAAAGTACAGGTATGCTCAATTGAAGAAAAAAAAAAAAATCTGTCCTGAAAAGCAATGTGTGATACATCTGCAGAAGCCCGAGCAAAAGATGAGATACAGCAAAGCCTCATCAGGTCTCACACTGTAGAACGTTCAGGGAATTTATGCACTAAAATGCTTTTAGTGCAAAAAAAGTAGAACTGATCTGAATGTATATTAATTAAAACCCAACAACTAAAAGTCACAAGTTATGTTCCAACAAGATGTCAAAGGTGCTAAATCTTCTGAAGCATGGAGGTGTAGTTCATGAACTTGTTGGCAACCCATGGCCTCAGAATGCAACAGCTGCTATTTGTTTGTACTGAACAGTAGCTCCAAAAGAACAAGAGGTTTAGAAGAAACAATTATTTTTCTTTCTGAAAATTTTACTTGAAGTGGAACCTTCCGAGATAGTAGCTGAAAGGCATTTGTGAAACTGAAGTTTATACAAAGCCCCCCAAAAAATAAATAGCAGCTGTATTTGGAAGAGAGAGAAATAGTCAAAACAAACAGAACTGTTGAAAAAATTAAGGGTCATTAAAATAAGGTCTCTAGATAAATATTCTCATAAGACTTATCATTTATGTTGCGGTAGTAAAATTTCTAAACAAATGTGAAAAGAATGCTGCAAACTTAAAATGACATTACTATGAAAAATGATCCCACAGATGGCTCCAGAGATTAAATTAAAAGATGTAACATTTATGCAGATAGTAGGTTTTGTTTTGAGTAAGCATTTCCGACTTCAAATAGTACCTCGCATCTCCTCCATAAGGAGTAGACATCAGAGGCCTCTTTAAACTCTCACTCCTGCTATGGGTGCAAATGCTTTTATTCTTTCTCTTTTTTTTTTTTTTTCTGAATAATCAAAAGTTTCTTTTCTCAAGTTACAGAGGAGGGCAGGAATAAATATCTTTACCAAAGCATTGGAGGGTATGCTTTATTTTTGCTTCCCTTAGTCCAGGGTTGTGAAAGAGCCAAGAACCTCCTCTGTCATTGTTGGAAAGCTCACAGAAGAGAAGGTCATGTCTCTGACTATTCCTTCAAACTGAGTCTGCCGCTGCTTCTATTTCTATGCTGTTCACTGTGACGCTTATCTTCACTCGACAATACCTCAGTGGTTGTACAGAAGCACAGTCTTGTTACTGCATACCAAAATATTCTTGCTCTGAAGCTTGCTGACAGAAGTTACTTGATTTCCCTGGCAGCTTCTATCCGTTGAAAGCTATTAAATGCAAATACAAAGTCTTTGAATCGCAAACTGCTGGAGACCAAGAGACCGTACTAGAAATGTCACTACATATTTATCCTGTCCTTTGTATAGAAGTTTGCTATTGGCTAATGGTGCACGGAAGATGCAGGAGTAGGACCAGTGATTTGATCCTCCTGGATACTGTTGTGCATTTATAGCCACCCAAACAAAAAGGGTCTTGCCCACCCAAAGCTGTCTGGTAGCTTTCCTTTGACTAATCTCAGTCGTGTAATCTGCCCAGAACTTTCTCACTCCACGAGTGAGAAATTATATAAACTTTAAACTTCCTTCAGCCACTCATGTCTGTAGCACAGCTGTCAGTGTGAGTGATCATTGTGTATATTTTCTGATTTAACGATTGTTCATAAATTTGAATGTAAATAGTAATGTCTTTCCCTCTGCTCAATGAACTCCTTCAGAGGTACATGGTAACTAAGAGACAAGATGTTCATACACAACCACGCTATATTTTATATTCAGCTACATATATTATTATAAGAAGCTACATTCAGTTAAGAATGCTAGTAGAGTCGTTCTAACTGCTTTCTAAATGAAGTTGTAATTGGTATGTCTTGATAACAGATGATCCTTTTTCCCCTCTGTGAAACAACGCTAACAGAAATACTATTTCTTTTGTTACTCTGAAAAACAGATTGGTTGCATTCTTGTCAGTGTCACTGGAATTGGGGCTGTGCTGTGTAAAGAAAACAGAAAAATCATTTGTTAGCAGTAAAAACTTGTTGACTGACTTTTTCATATGTAGCTGACAGATCTATTAGATATCTTATCAAATCTTCATCTTAGATAACAGTGTGTAAGCTTGGTCTGTTGTAGTTATGAGTGATTAAATATAAGTTACTAAAACTTAGTATTCTGCTTAATTTAGCAGTTTTGTTTTTCCACTGAAAGGCAGAGTAATCCCATGTGAATAGAAAATGGGTTATAAGAAGACTGTGTCTTTAAACTGGCTTTTAAAAAATATTATCAGGTAATGCAATATGTAACACATTACTATAATATCCTGTATTGTTGAGCTGGTAAGAGTGTGCGTTTCATTTTTCAGACTGTTAGTTACTGTTTCTGTAGAATTAGTGGATAGGTAGCCTTTTTTTTATTGTAGGCAGGTTTAGAGTTTCCACTGGAGATGGACAAACTCTTCTAGAGTTTGACCATTCTCAAAAGGAAAACAAAAAGCCCCTGAGCCCCCTCTTCGCTAGGCTGAACAATCCCAGCTCTCAGCATGTCCTCATGAGAGAGATGTTCCTGTCCTTTCATTATCTTCATGGCCCTTGACTGGGTTTGCTTGGGTACGTTTGTGTCTCCCTTGTACCAGGGAGCCCAGACCTGGACCTAGCACTGCGGGTGTGACCCACCAGTGCTGAGCAGAGGGGAAGGATGACCTCTCTTGACCTGCTGGCAATGCTTTTCTTGGGTCATCTTTGCCGTAAGGGCACAATACTAACTCATGGTCACATATGTTGTCCACCAGAATCCCCAATTACTTTTTCTAAGGCAGCATTCCATCCAGTTGGCCCCCACCTGTGTTCATACATAGGGTTATGTATCAGCACATGCAGGTCTTTTTTAAATGTCATTAAGATTTCTGTCTGTCCATTTCTACAACTTGTCGAGGTCCCTCTGAATAGTAACCCAACCGTCTGGTGCATCAATGATTACTCTGAATTTTGCACCATATGCAAACTTGCTCAGAGTGTACTCTGTCCCATCATTCAGGTCATGAAAGAAGATGTTACAAATATTGGCCCCAGTATTATGTTCTGGGGTACACTACTTCGAAGGCTTAGCATTCTATTTATTCTTCTGTAAGTCCAATTTACCTCAGGCAAATTTTTAAGGATCTCTCTCAAAAAAGCTTGCTCTGGTAAACTCTTTATGGGATTTGGAATCAGTATCAATGATCACGGATAATCTCTGTGGAAAGTGAGTTTACAG
This sequence comes from Scolopax mira, assembly GCA_004320125.1. Lineage (NCBI taxonomy): Eukaryota > Metazoa > Chordata > Aves > Charadriiformes > Scolopacidae > Scolopax > Scolopax mira. The sequence goes on from BJBW01005015.1 coordinate 173,591, forward strand.
TGGCTTTCTTCTGTTGTCACAGAAAGAATGGGATTTATAGACTCACAATGATCATCAGAAACTTTTCCATGTTTATTACAAAGTTCAAGATTAAGATTATTTCATTATCAGTCCCATTACTTTAATGGGAAATTGCGATCCAATTCAGATGCAGAAATAGGTATTTGAAGTATTTTTGTATCTCTGTCGTCCAGAACAACCTCTAAAACCAAAGTTTATCTTTTGGGTTTTACGGTATGAGTTATCTCAGGGAAGTCAAATTGGTGTAGTTGCCAACCTTAATTTCAACAACTGATTTGAACAGCTGTCTTTCAGAGTTCGTGAAGGATGGGTGCTTGGTTTGCATTTCACTTGTTTTGAGCACTTTGGAACATGGGCCACGCTTTCATATGCTCAGAGTCAAAATCTGTCTATTTCTGTACTGTAAAAATACTTTATGACAAGTCAATGATGGAACAATTTCAGCAAGAGCAAACAAAATGGCATGAAACCCACTCTCCTCAGCTAGAAGATTTATGGAATAGGTGCATCAGTTATTAAGGGAAGTAATACCTTCTTTTGGTACACTTGCCTAGGGTTCTGAAGCACGACAAAGGTGCAAAGCTACAAATGTAACTCCTCTGATGCCACTTCTAAAACACTGGAGCTCACTCTGCTTAAATTATCTCCCTCTCTGTGATCTGCTGTTCTGCTCCCTGGACTATATCAACACTATACCCTTGCTAAAGCTTTTCTTTTTTAACCTTGTTCAGAGAGTAGTCCTTCAATTTTTACACAGATCAAAATCACTCATTATATAAACAGACATATAGGATTTTTTATGATGTCTTGAAAGGAAGCATACAATATTAACAAAATTAAAATACTTTTTTTTTCTTTTTCTTTGATTTGTGTGAATAGTCTGGAAAAATCTCTGCTGCCATTGTCCCAAGCCTGGTATTCACTTACTTCAGAAATTTTATGCATTAAGGCAGAAGACATGATGTAGCTAAACCTGGAAGCAGGCTACGAAAGGATTAAATTTCACTTGATCAAAAACTGGGTACAGTATATGTGACCTGAATGACATGCTTAGCTGAAGACAAAAAAAAAAAAAAACAAAACAATTTCTGTCCTAGTAAAACAATACAAGAAGTATTCATTCCAGTAATTACTGAATTGTGAGATCAGGACTTAATTATTCAGACAAGAAAAACAAATCCAGTAGCTTCAGCACTCTCCATTTGTTTTTAAATTTATATAAAAGCTTGAGTGTTGCCATGGAGTTACTTCAAAGACCATATATTAGTCTTTGCTAATTCAGATAATTTGATGAGTAGCCCTTGAGTTTTTGCACCCTTTTCCTCCTGTTGCAGCTACAAAACACTAAGGTCCTTTTTTAATGTATACGTTTGTCTAAATTCTGTGGTTTTAATTTCAGATGAGACTTAGTATTCTGAGGTTGGCTTTAGGATCTGGCCTTTCCATTACTTGGAACATAGCAAAAAGCTGTATGCAATTGCAATGCCATAAATAGATCCCAGTGGAAAATGACATTTGAAGTCTCTGTAGATAAATCACTTAAAGTGTACAGACTTGAGAAACCACGCTGAAGAATTCTTGGTTTGGATTTTCTGAAGCTCCATGGTCTTTCATTAAAAAAATAAGCCTGAATAAAGCTCTGATTCCTTGAAAGACAGGACAAGAGGAAACAAACTTGAACATAAGAAGTTCCATCAAACATATGGAGGAACTCAACTTTGAAGGTGGCAGAGCACTGTAACAGGCTGCCCAGAGAACTCATGGAGTCTCTATCTCTGGAGACATTCAAAACCCACCCGGACACATTCCTGTGCAACCTACTCTAGGGGGACATGCTTTGACAGAGTGGTTGGACTAGATGATCTCCAGAGATCCCTTCCAACCCCATATCTTTCTGATTCTGTGAAAGAAGAAATAGAAATATTATTATATGGGGTTTTTTTCCTGGTAAAGTAAACTTCTGGAGTCCTAATGTTGAGTGTGATGTTTTAGTTTATATTGGGCAGATGCAAGGGAACTGTAAAAATGAAACATTTTTTCATCCAAATTAATCTTGTTGCACCATTCTTTCTTTAATACCATATTCTAATGAAATTTGTGATTCTATCATGTCAGTGGACTGCTGGTCTTGGAATTATGGTCTACATCATGTGTCCTTTAATAAGTACATAAAATGCAGGAGTTATTACTTACTGCAGTATCTGTTTCTGTCATCATAAGACATATTAAAGTTGTACTGTAAAGCTTATGGTACTCAGCACACTAAAGGAGAAGGGTCTCTAATATTCTTAAGATTTTTAAAGATGTAATTAATGAAATTAGGTAGTTTATATCTGACTTGGCACCGAAATGTCAAGGGCGAAACTTACCAGCTATTTTGGCAAGTTTACTTCTGCTTTAGATGGTATTTAAAAGACAGTTGTATGAGTTTTAATTAGGTATGATATTAAAAAGTATTTAAATCTCCTTTTCTGCAATTGAAGAAAAAGAGATAATTTAGATCATAAAAGGGTATATTTCTCAAAGGAGTTATTGTGGGCTGTGTAGCTATCTGCAAACTAACTGGAATTACTACTTCTAGGATGTCAAAAGATTGATACACTTGACTAATTAGAAAGCCAGTTGGGACTGGTGACAGCACTCTGCAGCAGCTTGTGAAAGCCGATTTAAAGGTCCCATAGGAAGTATTATTATTGAACAATATTTGCGACTCTTACACTATCACTGTAGCAATGCTGTAGGCAGTTCTCCCAGGGCAATTAAAAAGATTTCTAAACTACTGCATGGTACACTTTCATTCCTTAAGCGTCCTGTCATAGATCCTTGGACAATATTATAGGTGGCATGGACACTAATAGTTAGCTGTGTAGCTTCACAGTTGTCACAGTCAACTGTTGGTGTAGGCATCAAAAAACAGAATTTGGAGCCTTACCACGTAGAAGCTTTCTGCATGTTTGGTGTGCATAGATTGTAACTATGAATGCTTTCATTTGCAGTGGTTAACTTTTCAATACATCCAAACATACAGGAAAACTAACAGAGGAGTTTATTAATTCAAGTTTCTGTATTCTCTATTTATTCTTCTGTTAACTGGTTTGCATACCAATGGAAACACTAATCTATAATCCAGTTTGTGACTACAGTATATTTCAGATAAGTGTGAAAAACAGATAGTACCCATAAATATGTTACAGCTATGCTACAAAAAGCTGTGGTTCTGCAGTATTTCTATTCCACTATTTAAAATCTCTTTTTTATGTATTTGGTGGTCTTTTTATAGTATAGCAGATTATGCATCAGGATTTTTTTTCTGCTGAAAACTATTTAAGTTTTTGAAATAACTATGAAAGCTATAATAGTCTTGGATAGACTTAAAAGGAAAAAAATGACATGCTGAAATAGGATTGAAATTTTTCTTCTGTTATTTCTACTGCCTAAAACAAAGCTTATGAGCGCTTTTCCATAAACATTTATGGTATCATTTTGGGTACTGTGATATTAAATCTCTTTTGTATTACTGTTAAACAAATGCTTACAATATTTTCGTGTTATAATGCTTATAACAACATTGATGTACCCTAATGTAACTAATGGCTTGGCCTCAAAATTTCTTAGAGCATCCCTTTGGTTTGAAGCTATTCACTGAGTCTCTTCATTCCAGATATGAGTGTTTTAGAGAATTGCATGACATTAGATGGAGAAAAGAAAGTTAAAAAATACAACCAAACCCAATCAAACAGACAAAAAAAAACCCAAAACCAAACAACAAAACCCACCACCATAAAATTTAAACAAAAAGAAACAAAAAAACCCACCACAAACAGGAAGCTCTCTCAAAGGAGATTGAGTGCACTCTCAGAAAGTTTGCAGATGGCATCAAGTTGGGCAAGAATGTTGATCTGCTTGAGGATAGGAAGGCTCTGCAGAGGGATCTGGACAGGTTGGATCAATGGGCTGAGGCCAATGGGATAATGTTCAACAAGGCCAATGAGTAGAATTTTCCTGAACTACATCACTTATTTAATATTGGGCAGAGGTTATTAAATACAAAGAGAAAATGGCTTTTGATTGAAGCTACCTATGGGTATCACCCTGTATCCTATCCAGTCCAGTTCATTCACTCAGCTTCTTGCTGAGAAACAATTTTAACTTTTTATAACAATAACTGAAATGATCTCTTGTCTAATATAGCAAATCATTTAGGGGACAGCTCTTGAAAGATGGCATGAAACTGATTATTTGCAGTTGCAAAAGGGTACTGAAATGAAAATATGAGTGAAATGACATTTCACTTAAAAGTGTGCTTGATTCTCAGTATAAAGAGGAATGTGAAATAAATGGAAAAAAGTTCTTTGTATAGAAAACCAATGAATGTTAAAACCCCAGTCAAAATCTGAAATAAATAGTTTAATAACTTTTATTGTTGTTGTTTATTGTTGTTATTATTTATATTTTGATATTGCTATGGTAACCTAGAGGGTTTCTTCTCTCTCCTTTACAGAAGGTGAGGAGACTGGAGTGATGGATAGCCTGTTGGAGGCCTTGCAATCAGGTGCAGCTTTTCGAGACCGAAGGAAAAGGATACCAAGACCTAAAGGTGAATATTCTATTTTATGGGTTTTTTTCCAGAGAAAGTTAAAAGCCTTATGGGTCTAGTGCTCTAGAACTTAAATGCTATTGGGCTGAATTCTTTCTTGCAATGACAGCTTTCAGGGATGTTGAAGCTGTTTTACTGATGTCAGTAGCACTTGGGAGATTAATTTACTGAATTTAGCATAGCCTAATTATTATGACAAGGCTCTTCAATACAGCCTTGGGTACTTTTAACTTTTTAGGGTCTAGAGTTGAATGGGAGGAAGTAAAAGTCATCTTGCCCCGTAAGTGCGTCAAATTATTTAACTGGTATATAACTGTCAGTTTACTCCTAGAAATATCTAACTTCTAAATGATTCTGCTTAGTAATGTTGTTACAATACTACAGTAACTTTCAAAGGTGTGTTTCATTTCCATTGTTTCCTTGCTTTTGCAGACGTACCACAAAATCTCAGTCCAACCACACAGCGGCCTGTGCTGAAAGCTTGTAACCATGGTAATGAACCATATTCATGAATTGCATGCTTATGTAGCTTATGTTCTTGATCTGTCCTTTCAAAAGATACTGTGATATTTTTTTTGTTTTCTGCATTAGTGGAATACTGAAACTGCATTAGAACCTGCTTTTTAACAATCACCTGAAAATTACATCCTGAAACTATACTTACAGATTACTTTGCAAAACACTTCTGTCTTTTATGGGTTTTTTATTTATTTACAATTTGGTTATGTTTTTAAATGTAGTACTTTTATAAACCTTAAGAACAATTGTACAAGGATATTTTAATCAGTTATGAAACTATACTGGAAATCAGAAACTGCAAAATATTTTTAAATGTTACTATGTGTTTGCAATTCTAAATCTGAGAACTTGGATTCATTCTGTTTATCTTGGTTTTCTTGATATTATAGCTGGAATGGTTTAAGTGATCATTTACCTGTATAAATCAAAAATGATGTTGTATCAGCGAAATAATATTACATGAATCAGTTACTTAGTGGCAAAATATTTCTCCAAATTTTAAGCATGAGTCTTATGCATATGTTTATTCATAAACTCCTGAACTATGTCACCATAATCAGTAGGACTTGCTCGTACGCAGAAAGTTACAACAAGGGACTGGGTGCTTTTTAGCTTTGTTTGTTAGACAATCTATGGAATTTTATATTGGCTGTGTCTTTATTAAGCTTGAGATGTCCGGAGTGGCTGTTTCAGTGGCTTGTTAACTAGAGGTTTCAGGAAAATCATATATATGTAGTACTGCCAACAAAGAAACATTTTCATTGAAATTTAAGGAAAAAAATTATCTTCTTTCTTTGTTTTGTAATAAGAATGCATTACTCCTTGGTGTTTAAATGCACCGTGGAGTTCATAAAGCAGATGCCCTCAAATTGATGATAGTTATTATAACTTTTATGTATTTATTTCTTGAGTGTCTATACCACAAAAAAAAAAAAAAAAAAATGCAGAATTTGGTAGTATTAAATGCAAATTTAAAGAAAATAGAGCTTGAAGGACAGTTTAAAAATAATTAATTCACTTACAGGAGTTGGCTGAAAGAAGAATCAAGTATATTTGACAGGTGCTTGTCTAACACATTCTACGTTGATATTTGAATAATGACTACAAAGCACATATGAATTTATCCTATAAATGTTTCCACTTATAAGAACATTTATAGTGAATATTGCTTCTTTTCAACTCATTCTAGCTAGCTAGCTAGCCAGCTGTCTGTGGATAGACAGTGTAGCTTCTAGTTTTCAAACTAACTGCAAATGGACAAACATTAGGGCCATGTTTTATGTTTCAGGTTAAAATCAAAACACCAAAAGCAGACAAGCAAACAAAAAAACCCAAGCTTTTAATTCTGCAAAATCTTGGTCTAACCTGAGGAGTGATTTGTACATCTGATGGATGTAGTCGGGTACTGAAGTTTGAAATTCAAACACTTCATTTGGAGAGAAGAGTAAAAGTAAACTATTGGAATTTTTGTTGGTTTTACCAAAGACAGTTTTTCCATAGAATGTGTTGAGATGATCTGATTCTAAGGCATTTTAACAGAGCACTAAACTTGGTGTAAATTATGATGCGTCCAGTTATCAAAGCCTTATTAGCTTTTTGATAAAAATATATGGTCATTGGTTGCTCTGAATTTGTCTCCGAGGTGAACTTTTGGGGTTTTTGCTATTTAAAGTCTGTGTAGGTAAGTTATGAATTTGCTTTTAATAATTTTGTTTTTGGGAAATCGAAAATTATCTAAGTTGCATACTATCTAGAATGAATACTAGGCCATGAGTATCAAAGTTTATTTTTAGATAATAACCTTCCTGAACATAATGATGTGACCAGTAAAAACAAAAAAATAAATATAATTTATAAATTTTAGTTAATTTTTTGTTTCTGAATTCAACAATGTATAAGGTCAGGGGTTTTTTAAAGTATTATCATCTATATAATTTTTTCTTGCACTTTTAGGGGATGGATATATATGCAATAACCTATTCTTAATATATATCCATGTATAATAAATAATGAATAGTGTATATAGGAGTTTATTTACATATACAACATATAAGGAAGAAGTGATGATTTCAGCTCACTTTAGAAAAATTGAGATATGACAGAAGTACCGACTTTTTCTTTCATCGATTTGCTGGTTTTCCCAACCTAAAATTTCAAATGGATGCTAAAAAGCCACTGCCTTACTCTTAAGATTAAAATATATGGAGACCGATTAAGTCCTCAAGCAGCAATTCAAGCACTTTGGTTGTCTCTTTCTGTACTGGCTCTGGCTGTTTGGGTAAACTGGGTTGGTTGCTGCTGCTTCTAATGAGACTAACAGATTCACTTATAGTAGGTATACTTTATTAGTACACACTGCAGGTTCCTACCAAGGATGAACTCGTTTGACTCATCACACAGTCAAAAAGAATTACAAGCCATGACTTAGAAATGTCTGTCCTCTGAATCATTCAGACTGTAGCACTCTCTGTTGGGCCAATGTCATCAAGGTTGAGCTAATCTCTTCTGTTTCCAAACAAAACAAAACCAACCCAAGCAAAAGAATAAAATGTGGTTTAGTCTATATGATTACAGGTATTTCTCTAAAAAAGTGGAATACAAATCAGACCCAAGCATAGATGGGAACTAGAGAGTGGGGACTCTGTCTTACAAAGAATGGCAAGGGAGAGAAATATATCTTGAATGCACACCTTTTCCATAGCTGTATTATAAATAGAAGGAAGGAAATCTCTATAACCATTGCCATTGTCATCCTGAGTGCAATACTGCTCAAGGTACCAAGCTATCATTTGCTCGTGAGGCTGAGCCAAGCCCTATAAAACAAGATAATGCAGAGGAGCAAGTCAATGTGACTTAGCTCTAGAACTGAGAATTGAAATTGTTTCCTTTAACTAAATAGGTTGTTTAAGCAATAAAGGGAAGAATAGTAAATTTAGTGGAACTCTAGCCATTGGTTGGCCGTTTTTCTCTTCATGAGCTTCCCAGAAGGCTCTGCTAGTGTTCAACTATTAAAAAAGAGGACTAGTTCTCATGCTGCATCCCAGGGTAGCCTCTTGGGTGTGTTATTTGAGTTTTCAGTCCTTCTGTACTCTCTCTTTTTTGAACAGATTGCCTCTTTTTAACATGGTATGTGGTAGTTTTTGTCTAGTTTAAATCTACTCTATTTCTGTGATCAGAATTGCCAATCATATTCTTTCTGCTTGTGACAAGGCCCATCAAGTCAGGTAATTTCTTGCTGAGGACAAGCTCTGCTGCATAACTAATAGAAATAGTATACGTTTAGAATTGCTAGATCTTGGAAATATTGTATCAATATAAATCATTCTCACTAGATTTTTGTTGACATAGGCATGATTGGTATATTTATTTCCTTTGTTTCCATTCATGGTTCTTTGTATTTTTAAATTCAGAAGTGCATTACATATATGTCCAAAACTACTTGTTAAGGTTACAGTTTGCTTTGACTGCAAGGAGCACCAAACTGCACTAAATATTGTGGTATATGCTTTTGCTGCCATAGGAAGCACCGTATGACACAAGTGGCATATTAGTACAGTTTTAGTGGTGTACTTCGGTAAGGTTTTGATTCGGTAGCATCTAGCAGGGGAGCTTTTTTATTTTATTTATGGAGCAGAAGAAAGCACTTAATTTTCAATGATAAGGATTTTGCACATTAGAAGATCATTTCAAGCAGCTAATAGCTGTGGCTGATCTGAGTTTATCAGTCATTTACAACAACAGTCAAGGCGTATTTGCAGCTGGCACATTTATTTCAAGGCAGTTAAGTTCAAATACACATAGCATCATATCCAAGGCAGCTCAGAGCCCACTGCAGCACAGAAAGCTGCATTATTCACTAAGTTTTTGGTCAGGCTTTGCAGCCTGCATCAAGTTCTCTGCTGCTATGGCTACGCATTTATTTGCAGTAGCATTAGCTAAGGTAATGTTATCTGAAATGCATGAATAGAAATTCAAGATGCAGCTTTGATTGCAAGTATATATATCTCAACTGTGGAAGACAGTGTTTTTCTTTACAAGTATTCAAAATGCTGTGAGTAAGGAAAAGGTATAATAAAATGTAAAAAAAAATATATACAGCTTGCTTTTTGTGACTGCAAAGACTGAAAGAAATCTTTCTGTTGCAATCAGTAATTACGATGTGGACTATACCTCCAGAGGTAACAATAAGGTCTTGTTTCTGTATTCAAATCAGACTTCCATGGTAAGAGATAGTCTTAATTACTATAGCTGTTTGTTCAGGAAATCTATAAACAATAGAATAATTTTCATGTCACGTTTAGCCTGAAGCATTTTAAACACCTCTGTTAAATGAAATCCTTGTCAAGCAATGTCATTCTGTTCCCAATTAAGCAGAAGAAAACCCTTTTCTCATGTTCCCTGGGTTTTTTCATCTCTTATTCATAATGGAACTGTCATCTGAGGTTCATATTAGTGTCTCTGCTACCTTCTTTTTGACAATCATAGCTGACAATGAGCTCAGGCTCATCTTAATTCTTGAAATCAACAGCTCAACCACTAAGAGGTCACTATTTTTTTTTATCATTGCTGTATATGACAGCAAACTATGATTGACATTTCAACTGAATTATACCTTCTTTTTTTCCTTAAATCTGTGTATGTTGCTGTCTTTTCCACAACTTTTATGTAGTGAGCATTCGGAAATGCCTAACACTGGAGAAACAAGGAAAACTGTGAAGATAACTTTTTACCAGTACATGTTAGTAGTAAAGATGCATTGTTAAGCACTACCAGTTCTTCATGGTAGATACCCATATGCTTTGAGCCCCTTACCACAAAGAAGACATTGAGGTGCTGGAGCAGGTCCAGAAAAGGACCTCAACAAAGCTGGTGAGGTGTCTGGAGAATAAGTCTTAGGAGGAGAGGCTGAGGAAGCTGGGGGTGTTTAGCCTAGACAAGAAGAAGCTGAGGGGAGACCTTATCTCTCTACAGCTACCTGAAAGGAGATTGTAGAGAGATGGGGGATCAGTCTCTTCCCCCAGGTCACAGGTGATAGGACAAGAGGAAGTGGCCTCAAGGTGTGCCAGGGGAGGTTCAGATTGGATATTAGGAAGAATCTTTACACTGAAAGGGTCATTAAGCATTGGAATGGGCTGCACAGGGAAGCAGTTGCGGCCCTGACACAGTGCTTAGTAACATGGTTTAGTGATGTTTTTTATCAGTTAGGTTGATGGTTGGACTAGATTATCTTAAAGGTCCCTTTCAACCTAGACAATTTGATACTGTTTTGAAGGTACTATATATGTTTGCCTATTTTTTCTTTCTGTATGCGATCTAAAACCATCAGGGTTTGTACCTCTGGTGCAGAAAATTTTTGTAAGTCTTTGTGAAGTTTTTCATGATAGAAAAGTTTCCTTGGCAGAAGACTTGGAATATTTGTAGGCACTGTTATGAAATTAAAACATTTAAAAGGTTTACCATTTAAAAAACAAACAAACAACAAAAAAAAAAAAACCCCAAAGAAACAAAACAAAAAAAACCCAAAAAACCCAAAATGTAATTCTGTTGTTCACATTTTAAGACCAAAGCTTCACTTCAATATTGACTTTATAGGTCAAGTGCAATTGCTGCTTATTCTAACAGAAATAATTCCCCTCAAACTATCTGCACTGTTTACAAGAGAGAGTTTTTTCCTAGAGCAGACAGCAGAGTTCAAAAAAACTGTGACCAGGGAAGTCAATTTTGCATGTATGGAAACAAAGTATTCAGACAAGGAAAATGAATTTACTCGCCTTTATTTGTCTGTTTAGAACTGTTTCTGCTTTGCCATAGTTGTATACTCATACAGTCTCTCACATAGGTGACCCTGGAGAATTTACATTCCAGTATATATCTAGGAATAAGATTAATTTTGACGCAAAGTTTTTAGGATTTTTTTCTAGTGATCTCCTTTTCTCATAATTTCGGTGTTGAGTGGAGAAAGTATTCAAGTCAGAAGGCATGGCAGCAAGTGAGAAGAATGGATGAAATATGAGAAATTTTTATTTTATTTTTTCTCCAGGGCCTTTTCAATTAAGCTAGTAAAATCAACCTTTATAATTAAGACTGACATAAGGAGAGGTTTAAAACACTCATTTGTTTAATTATTTATTTATTTTAACATTTGAGATGCTGCAAAATGGGTATAAGCTTTGCTAAGAATAGAAAGGAGTACTTTAAAATAGTAGTAAATGCATAGTAGTACTGTGAAAATAGGCAGAAAAAAACTAACCTTTGTTAATTTGCCCTTAGTATAAACCAAACATATACTGCTGACCTTAGCATATGTCCTCCATTCTATGTCTTATTGTGAAGAATTATACATGAACATAATACACACAAGAAAAAGAACCAAAGCTTTTTAAGAGTAAAAACTTTAGGTGCTGCCTTGAGACAAGGCGGACCTTATAATAGGACTTATTCTCCTATGGTTTGACAACTTCATTCCTAAAGTTGAAACCCTTTGAAGATGTCAAATTAGGCACTCAGAAGAGCTAATTGCTTTTGTAAATATCTTGCCAGTGTTCATCGTTACTAGTTGAATACGACTGCTTCTCTCAGGGGAGGCAAGGACATTTTCTGCAAAATAAGAACTGTGGCAAAGAGGTGACATTTGAAAGCAGTGACACTGTACATTCCATAATTGCACATACATTAAATGTCAGCTTCATAATCGTCTAGCTAGGTAACCAGATTTCCAAAAGCTATGGCAGGCAAGTTATATATTCAAAGCAGTCTTCTGAATATGCATCAGTGGGCAATCTTAAAACTGTGAAGGGAGCTGTAAATTACCAGCAATTTACCCGTATTTGTCGTTTCATTATTTAGTCACACAGAATTTCCCATTTGAAGACAATTACTGAGTTGATCTGTATACCAAAGAGATTCTGTCACTTCTGAGTACTTTTCAAGTCTCTTCTATATTTGTTAAACAAGATTTTAAGTATAAATTTACCAGACTCTTTTACTTTTGTTTTCTGAATGTTAAGAACAAGTAGTATCTGAACTCCTGCCTCTTTCTTCAAAGTCTTTAAGAACTCTGATTCAAATAGAATAAATGATGTATCTGTTGACTAACAACAGCCATAATTCTCTTTATATTGTTACACATATATATATATTTTTTAAGGAGTTATCTTTTTTTAAAAATAAAAAGAAATTTTAAAAAGCCAAATATTAGGTAGGGAAATTTCATCAGATGGACATTAGAAATTATTTTTCTCTGGTCACAAGACTCCAGTGGGGACAAAGCCTGAGATGGAAGCAAATAGTGTATCAGCCCTTACCTGGGACTGTTTTGTGGCTCAAGCGATGTCTGGTTAATGCACCACTGTTTAATCAGTAGTTGAAAAGATGTACTTTTGAATATTGCTCATGAAATTCTCTAAGCAGACTTGTTAATTCTATCTCTGCCATGTAAGTGAAGGTATTCCCTTGATATTCTGGGGTTTTTTTCCTCCTTTGGGAGAACTTTATTTTCATTTTTTTCCTAAGTGGCTGTTGCAACAGACCAAAAATGTACAGTGTAAAAAGAAATACTGGAGTTATGTTTCTGCCTGATTTTTTTTTTTTTTTTTATTATAAGCCAATGTTCTGCAAAGGTACAAATAAAGGACATTAAATAAATGCAGGGAAAACAAGGGTATCCTTCCCTTTGTTGGGGTAGGAACACTTGGAAGCTTTACTTCAAGTTTTGGAATACTCTAAAGGGAAATTGGCATTTAAGTTGAACCAGAACTGGTGGTTGTGTCTGTAAGTAGCTTGATAAATGCAGTATCATCTTTGTTTCAATCCAAAAATACGTGAGTCTTGTGTATTGCCATGTTACATACCTAAGGCAGAATCTGCATCAATCACCCAGCAAAATAATCAGAAGCCTCAGGAGGCTTTTTTGGGGTGGCTCAAGCTTAGAGATGATGAGTGGTAAAGGAAGGAAATGTGGGGGTCGAATGGGGGGGGAATCACATGGATGTCAGAAGAAAAGGTGATGGGCAGACTTAGACTGAACGGTTGGGAGTAGCATAAGGTAGTTGGGCCTGTAACTCCTCTTTTCTTATGTCAATGTAGTTTACAAATCCAAGCTGAGAAGCTATAGTTTAAGTAATTTCAGGAAAGAATATTTGAATTTTGGAAGATACCAAGCTAATCAAGAATTTTAACCAAACATAAAAATTACTTAGTCTGTGTGATTTTCTAGCAGATTTTACTTCCTTAAGATTTGCCAATAAACAAGATTGCTTATATATACTCACTCTTTCTTTGAAAGACTATAACTGTGCCTTGTTAGTAACATGGTCTTTGTGTTACAATATTTTTTTCATGATATCTTGAAAAGAAGACTTGTAATGGTAAGGTTTTTTATTTTATTGGTGAAAAGAATTTTTCCTCATGCATTATTGTCTCACTATACTTATCTAACTCCATATAGAGGAATCAAAGGAAAACTGTTGTCTGACCCAACAAGTTTAACCATATTTGCCTTAGGTTTTCAAAAAATCTAAAAACTGAGTTTTAAAAAACTTAAGAGTAAATTTATTCTACATTCTATTCAGACTTGCAGTTCTTGATTTTTCTCTCACCTTGTGGCATAGCAAAACAATAAAATAAGAAATTGAAAAGATAACGTCAAGAATTCTTAGTGTCATAAACAGGGAAATGGAATGAAATCTCAGCAGATTTTCCGCATGGGCTAATAATTATTCCAGAATGGTTTTTATTTTTTTAAATTTTATCTGTTTTCTTAGGCTTTAAGCTTGCTACTTTGTATTTGAAAAGAGATGGGTGTACACGCTATTTTACAATACAGTGCACATACAGATATTTGAATTAGCTCTGGACAGACTACTTTGTCTACTTGAAGCAAGATAATATTAGCTAGGATAGCTTTTAGGCTAGGAATGAATTTGGGTATCACAACCCAGTTTTCAGGCTTCGAAATAAATTTGGATATTTGTGTACAGCACCTAATCGATCTGTGCAGTTTCAGAAGCTATGTCCAAGAATTTTAACAAGCCTTGAACCATACAAAAGTAGCATTCACTGTCATAATGAATGCTTCCATGGGTTTCTTCTCCATTTCTAAAATATGAATTAACTAATTTAATAGGTTATATGATTTTGTATCTGTAATCACTTTGTACCTTGGATTCTTCCCTGCCTTTTGAAAACCTATACTGGCTAGAAAGACAGCATTTTCCGATAATTTGTTTTCATAAAAACAGAAAGAGGGAAATATTCTGAAATATTTTAATATCTGAAAATAGGATATGCCTCTGGTTTTGCTCATTTATTGACGGTTTGGTTTATTTAAAAAATAAGTTGTAATAATGGGAGATGGAGAAGATTGTATTAATATTATAGATTTTTGTCACATAGAACGGAATGAAATCACCACTGTTTTGCTATAAGCATCTTGGATAAAAGAGCTTAATAGAACCACGTGAAAACTATTTGTTGGCAAGTGCCTGCTTAACGTGACACAAGTTGATAGGCTGGTATTTTCATGGTTAGAGGTCTAACTGTGGTAGGCTTCCAGGTCATGGTATGGGGTTTACTTCAGTCAATGTATTTCTGTGGCAGGAATCATCATCAGCCTTTCCCATTCAGTATGAATATCTGAATCACTAGATTTGGTAGTGTTTGTTAATTATATTGAAACTCTTTGAACAGAGGGGTTACTGAGCAGGAAGGAGCTTTTCAGGGATATGGAAAACGTGGTTTAAATACTCTCCCTGAGGGAATAATGGAATCTGGGTGACCAGGGTTAAATGCAGCTGAGTGAGAGTTTTTATTACCCAGGCTGACTTTGGCATCTAAATTTTACTGGTCTTTTAGTTTGGTAACTGAAGTTATTAACAGCAGGAGAAATCAGTATCAGAATTGAGTACCTTAACTGGGAGGCAGTGGTTTGAGGTACTACAGGTGTGTTAACCAGAGAAATAAGTCTTCAAGGTGGAGACTGATGGGCTACATTGATCTTCCAGTTGTTTTCTCTAGCCTCTGAAGAAGGGAACACAATATATACTCTGTTAATACCTAAAGGCTTCTGTTGCTTTTATAGGTTTGTATAAGGTTGGGGTTTTGTTTGGTTTTTATTGTATTCGTAATTATATTTGGTCATTTATTATTTATTTTAGTATTTCCTTCGCTTTAAAATAGAGATTACTCCTCAAATACTTTCATTATTATGCCAAAACTGATTTCTCTTCCTATAAGAACTGTCTCTTGAGAAATTGATCTGAGGACTTATTTTTTTTTCAATTTAGAAGTATGAGAAAGTTGGCTAACCGGATTGGATGCCTTCTATTGCTGTCATTACCACAGAAGGGAGACTTAATATACTTTTTCTTCCTACATTCTAAAATATAAATATTTTCATTAATCCATCTTTTCCACAATAAAGTAAACTTATGTCTAATCTTTCACTGCACCACCATTAGCCCAAGAACTGAGTGAGTTAATCCAATGATTCCAAATTCCTGCTGATAACCCATATGAACATGATGCCAAATTGGGCTATTAGGCTGATGGAGGAACTTGGAGAGCACTCTATTTTAAATTTTGGTCGGTGTTTGAAAAATGAGATGAGATCTAAATGAGACTAAAGATGAGATCTAAATGAGACTAAAGATGAGATCTAAATGAGATCTAAAGAAATAATAGAAGCTGGTAGAGAGTGCTCTATCAACCATTCTGGCAAGGATTTGTTTGTTGGCTTTGGTTTTGGGATTTTGGGAGTTTTTTCCCAGTTTACATTGTTTGGTTCTTAAGCTGAGATCTACAGGGTCTGCTCTACAGATGTACTGAACACCTACAACTGCAGTGAAAACCATAGGATCAAAGCACTAAACACGTGAAGTGCTTTATAATGTTAATTACTCTTGATATCAGGTATTAAGCATTTTTAACTGATCTTCCAAAATTAATGTATACATTTAATCTCTTGAAGAGATAAAATGCCTAGCAAATATAGATACACAATTTGGGGAGGTTGGGCTCCTTATACAGGCTAGAAAGATGGACATACCCATCTTACACAGGAGTTAGCTTATATAAATTGTTAATATTCAATGAGTTCAGGCCTCTAATTTAAAGTGCTTGAGGCTGAGAGACCTGAAAAGGTTTCTCCATGTTTTAATTCTCTATCTATAATAAAGTTGATAAAACATGGCACAGCACACTCAGTACAGAAGATAAAACAATAGCTTAGATAACTGCTCTTTATGGTAGTGTATTCTATCCCAGGCAATGAATGATACAAGTTCCTGGGGGCTTGGGGTAATTCTTGTAAAGAATTACGTATATGTAAACATTTGCATTAAATCCGGTTAGCCAACTTTCTCATACTTCTAAATTCTAGTACTTTGATACTGAGCTCTTTTCCTTTCCTGTAAGTGTGTTTGTGTGTATTATACTGCTAGCTGCAATGAAAATATTTTAAGTGTACTAATGTTTCAATAGACTAGCTGTATTAAAAGTTTTAAGTTATGGATCCTTTCTGATATGCAAGATAAATTCAAAACTTCAGCATAAAGAGTAAATCAGGATTGATGCGTGAGTAGTTGCAAACACTGTTCTGGCCATTCAGCACAGAATAAAAAATACTTTGCTATCAAATAATCCCTAGTTTTATAGTTGTACTGTAGATGGTAGTCTTCCCCTTTCCCTAGGAAACATAAAATCGTTTTAATTCTATGTGATCCATCATCAGGCAACTACTCAAAAAAGTAACGTTCTTAAATGCTCTCAAATGTCCAGTAGCAAAAATAAATGAAGGGCAGAGTGCATTAAGGGATTTCCAGTTGTGTCTCACAGGGCAGAGAAAACTGCTGTGAGAGAGCTCCTGGGATAGCTCCTACTCTCGCTGCCTTTAGCAATCGCTTCCTGACTAATCAGTCTCCAAACTTGCCCCAGTGCTTTAAGTCTGTTCTCTGTGTTGCCAGCTGCGGACTGGAAACAGGACACAGCCAATTACTCTCTGCTGAGAGTGCTGAGCCTGGGTTTACCCACTCTCTGTTTATCCACCTCACAGCGGTTGCTCTGAGATCATTTTATTGAAAGCTCGTTATGTAGTGAGATCTCCTGTTATAAAAATGTTGGGCTTGTTTCAGTGGGTCAAAAATATATGAATCTTATTATTTGGAATAGTTGCTTCCTGTGGGACAGGAAACAAAGCATGCTGAAGTGGAATTATTTTTTTCCTTTTCCACTTTCCAAGGACAATCAATTTAAAGAAGGTTTGTCTTCGTTATTAAAAAATTTTGAAAAATAAACTGCTAATGACAGTGTCTTGAATTAAGGATACTACTAGGTATATCCTAATTTCTTAGTTTAGCGTCTGACCTTCCTTCCTGGATCTATTTTTCTTTCTTTCTTGTTATTTGTGAAGCCATATGAGTGATACCAAATGATAGTCTTTCTTGTTCCCAGCCACATCTTGTTCCTTCCTTATTCTAAGGCCATCTTTCTTACTCCTCTCTCAGTGCTACACTGCAGCAAAAAAGTGGCGAAACGAAGACCTTTAATGTCTCATTTTTGCAACATATATAGTTTCTATTTTTTGATCACGTGCAATGCTCTTGACAGAGGTTGTGGGTGAATGTCCACGCGCCATTTTGAGCCATACAATTGGCTACATGTAAGTGTCCACACGCCTAGGCTAACCTGTCATTACTATCTGTTCTCTACCTTGCTCTCTGTTTTTCACACTGCCTTGCTACACACACACACACACACACACACACACACATTGCCACATAAAGACACCGTTACCTGCTTTGGTACATTCCACGTTGCTTTGCTAGATTTCACACCGCATTGTCTCAGTGTTCCCATGGCTTTCTTCCTACTAATGCAAGAATATCTGCTGAACTCTCACAGAGTAATGCGTTTCCAGTTTCCTCATTCCCCACGCTATAGCACATTAGAACATTCAACAGTACCACTTAACTGTAGTATATAAAGCATTTTACTCCTGCTTCAGTCTGTAACTGCAGATTTAGCTTAATAAAAAAGACATTTTTGACCTGTACCAATAAACTATAAAATGCACTGTGGCCTAAATGAGAATATTACTTATTATAGAAATCTTCTACACTCGCATTAGTCATAAAGCTTTGGTGAAATTGTGCATGTTGAAGGAACTAAGCAACCAGAAGGGCTGCAAGGGGGTCGCCATCATATCTTTTCTGAGAAAGCCCTAGAACAGAAAATGCAGTACACGTTTGATTGTTATTTTTCTAATAATTGAAAGTACAAAAGGGTGCATTAAAGATTATATTTTAGGTTGCTTAAGAGAAAGCTAAATGAGAATCAGGTCAGCAATAACTTAACTGTCTAAACTTTGTGAAATATTTTTCTGTGAACTGTTTACATTCTTTTAAAGATCCAACGAAAGGTGGTGGGGTGAGCTTCAAGCACTGTACACTCAAATCTCCCATCCAAAACTATGTGTCACTCTGAATCTGGATTTGCTCAGAAAGTGCTCTAAGATGTGATTTAAGAACTTTTAACTGCACCATACATCCAACAAGGTTTTCTTCATCTGTGCTTCTACAATGCTAGTACATTGAGTAGTTGCAGATTATTTCCTCCTATACTTAGCACTTCTCTGCTTTTAATTTAGCCCTTTTTTAAGGGGAAAAAAAAATAAAAGACTGACTTTGTGGTTTTAGCTTGAAAATCTTTATTCCTTTAGCCTGCACTGACAGAGTGAAAGTTATTTAAATGTTTGCAATAAGTAATACATTTCTGCAAGTGATAAGAAAACTTATTGGGTCAAGAACAATTTTAACAAGAATACTAACTGCATTTTATATGGAAATAAAGTTTGCCTAAAATTAATCTTCCAAGGTCTAGTTTTGTCAAAGCTAAACTGCACAAGTTAGGGAGAACAATAGGAAAATATGAGAATTGTAAAGCTCTTTTTAAGCTGCCAATGTGTATATTAGTAAAGGGCACACTCCACTGCCTTATGCTCTTGGCTTCAGTTGCAGATTTCAGCCTTATTTTTTTTTTTTTAGCTATTAATGTGGAATTTGCTTTACATCAAATTTTCCACCTTTAAAAACAAAATTGAGTGCAGTAAAATTTTATAATCTGTTAGTTTTTCTGAAATATGATGAGCATGCTAGTGGAGAAGTCTGCTTCAAGATGCTTTATATTCATAAAACACTGCAGTATTGCTGCCCTAAACAAGAGTTTCAGATTTTGGAACTAATGGTATAATAGATATCCTTGCATGAGGTATACTGGCAAGAACTAGAACTAAAAAATTATTGCCCTTGAATGTTTTCATTTTATTGAAGCGCAGTGCTTCTTTGTAGTATCAACTTATCTGGAATCTTTTCGGGACGAAAAGAGTTTGCTGGTTCTCACATCATGTAGTATTAGAAGTATCATAATTGGTATTTCAGATCATAGAATGGTTAGGGTTGGAAGGGACCTTAAAGATTATCAAGCTCCAACTCCCCTGCCATGGGCAGGGACACCTCCCACTAGAACAGGTTACTCAAAGCCCCATCCAGCCTGGCCTTGAACACATCGAGGGATGGGGCATCCACAACAGGGAAACCTGTTCCAGTGTCTCACCCATCCTCAGAATTAAGAATTTCTTCCTAATATCTAATCTAAATCTCCCATCTTTCAGTTGAAAAATGTTATCTCTTGTCCTATCACTGCATGTCCTTTTAAAAAGTCCCTCTCCATCTTCCTGTGGGCTCCCTTTAGGTACTGGAAAGCTGTTATATGGTCTCCCCAGAGATTCTCTTTTCCAGGCTGAACAACCCCAACTCTCTCAGCCTGTCTTCATAAGAGAGGTGGTCTTATCTTTGTTGGCCTTCCTCTGGACTTGTTCTGACAGGTTCTTTTTCCTTCCTCTTTCTCTTAATGACAGTAACATACACTTCAACAGATATTTTACCCATTGCTTTTGAGGAGTTTCTTACCTTTGAGGTATATGATCTGAATGGTGCAGTGTTGGATTTAGTATTAGTTCTTGTATAGAAGAGGTGCATGGCAGTGAAAAAAGTTGAAATACCTTTCAGTTTACTCAGTAAATCAGTCCAGACTTACTAATTCAACTGAAGAACGGAACTTCCATCAATTAAACTTTCCACTGGGATTTATGATTGGAGTGCATGTAATACCTCATTAATGATCAATGCACTAGAGATGTTCCGTTGTAATTTGTATTCATGAGAAGTATCTGTACAAGTTTTCATTTTACATTTTTGTAAATAAAATTCCACTCATAATTGCCAAAAATTGAGTGAACCTTGAAACTCACTGGATCGCAGTGCAACAATCAAACAGAAGCAGTGATTTTTCTGGGATACTCTTTATTTTAAAGTTAGTTTTCCAATTCATATGACTTGTAATTCATCAGTAGGAAAGAAATATTTTCAGCAGTTTAAAGAAACAAGAAATACGATAGTCTAACCAATGTTATTTTACAAAGCAAGTCAATAAGACCATTTTCCAAAGCAGCAACAAGATGATATATAAATTATTAAAGTGCCGTCACTGGCATTTATGATAAAACTTTGCATATTTATCTATCAAAATCAGAGTTGACCTAAGAGCTTGATTTCTTATAGAATAGAAATAATTATCTTATAAGCAGAAGTTGAGGCAAGGAGATGACTATTAGTTTAAAGAAAAGCTTTTCTAGTTTTTTGCTTGTTTGTTGATTGGTTTGTGCCTATTCCTTTGCTACTTTTGAATATGAAAAGAAATAAGGAAATTATTTTACAGTAACTAGAAATGAGATTGTTTTCTCTTTTGATAGTCACTTTTTTTGATCTGCTCAGGTAATAGCCGTTCATTACGGGGTAAAATACAGAGAGAAAAGAAAGCAAGTACTTACTTTGCAGAAATAAGTCAGTAAAGCATCTTCATTTTTCCTTTGCCTGTGTGTAGGAAGCTGTCAATGTCAAAAGATGTGGCAGCTGACATCATAGCCAAACTGACTCTTGGAGACTTCAAGTGTACTGGTTTCTTGTGGGGAGTATTTAATTACTAGCCAGCTCATTGGCCCAGCTGCATTAACATGTGTCAGCTGAAGGACCGCTTATAGCCATTTTTCAGAGTTTGCAGTTGATAAATTCCTAAGTGTTATCAGAAACTGATAACACACAGTCTGGTAAGTCTGAAACGTTTTAAAAGGTTTAACAATTCGTAGCAGCTTCCTGACTTAAATGTGTGGCCCAACAGGAGAAAGCAGCGTGAAGTTCTCTGTTTTGTTTAGGTTAAAAGTTTTGAAGAGTGCTTCTGAAACACTTTATTTACATGTTTTATTTTCTGGTACAATATTTTGAGTTAATTCAAATTCAGCTCAAATTAACAACTCCATGTACTTTGGGATAATTGAATTAGAGCTTCCTCTTATCTTGGCTAACCATGCAGACTGTTGCCCACCCCTATAGCTGCCTTTACTCCATTGCTATAGCAGCTTCACTGTTTAGGAATAAATCTTTTTTTTCTCCCCATCAGTTGTTGTGAAAGGAATGTAAACCACCTGTGAAAAAAAATAACATATTTAGACAGGACTTCTTGTGTTTGCTTGTCTGGCTGTATTCCAGGTGTTTTTATGGCAGTGTAAGGGAAGGAGTATGAAAGGTATTTCAGTTGGTCCCGGTTTTTAAAATTGACCCGGATGTACCGTGGGCTGGGAAGGGTGTGTGTGTGAAAAGATGAAGAAAACAAGGTTTTTATGAATTAAGGTGAGAAATAAAGGGGTAGAGGTGTGGAGTGTGGGTGAACGAGCGTATTAGCCCGAGGCACATCCACCTTGTTGGGGAGCATCAGCTGCCAGATGCCCCTGTGTCGTCCGGGCAACCCAGGTTGCCATGGCGATGGCAACAGCAGCCACAGGGGGAGGACCGATTGCCACTGCCCGGCACTCCCAGGGCTGCGGGTGCCAGCGGGGTGTTAGCCACCCTCCAAAGCTTTGGCTGGCAAAACATACTCCTTCCCAGCGGAAACGGGGCCCAGACGGAGGCTGCTGCGGGGCTTCGAAAGCTGTTAAATGTTTAGCAAAACTTTCTGGTCATGGGTGTTTCTTTCTGCCAGTTGGCAAAAAGAAGTGAGAGACACAGCCCAAAAGGCAAATTTGGGAAACGAATCTAACACTGGTACGAATCCAGGGAAACTGGTGATGATGCATTTGTTATTTGGGTTGGTTTTTTTTTTTAATGTATTTATGTAGGAATGCACATGGTTACTAGTAGCACAGGCACTCTAATTGCCTTCCGTGAAAATGGCATCAAAATGAAATTGTCCCTCTTATTTGTTAATCCATAGCATTGAACTTTGATGGTAGTGGCATGGTCACGTATTTTTTTCCTGCAAAAGTGGGCATTATCTGTAGTTTCAAATCTGTGTTGTTCTTACCTTTAAATGGAGCTTTTCAGCTCTGTGTCTCTACATACAAGAAAGAATCCTTAAAATAACCAGTTATATTCAACCCTGAAAAATTTCATCAAAGAAGGACACCGTTTGTGTTTGTTTCTGAAAGGTGAAAATTGGTTCACAGTTAAAACCAGTTACTATATTTTCAGGTGACTGAGTTCTGTATTACCATTGTACCACATAAACTGGCTTAAAAGGCAGCATGTTTGTCTTTCTGCTTTTCTTTCCTGCCTGTGCACATATATCTATTTCTAACATCCAATCCAATTATCTCTCCATTCTTTCCTGCAACTCCAGGAAAATTTTTGAAACTGCTTGTAAAATAAGGATTTTGTTGGTCTGCATATGAGGTCGGTGGGTTTTTTTGGAGGGGGTAATATGCATTATTGTTAAAGTTGTAGTGGTATACCCAGAATGATTTAAGATAAATCCTAGGCTGAAGATAAACATGGTAGCCCTTCCTTAAGTGAGTCTATCATTGAGCTGCAAGCTGATTGCTGTCAAGAAGAAGCACTTCTGCCAATGTAGATATATTTGGGGAACAGGGGGAGTTATGGGTTACTCAGTGAGGGGTTTGGGAAAGTATTACCCGAGAGAAATATCTGGAGTGGAGCTGTGCCTAGCTATTATTCTTTGGTTGGGTTTGGTTTTTTGTTTTGTTTTGTTTTTTTCTGATGGGAAGACAAAGGGAAAGAGAAAAAATAAATTTCATCCCAAAAGTACATTTTTCTGTTTTGTACCAAAACTGAAATTTCTTTCTATTTGGCATGAAATATTTGCTTTTCTGAGAGAAAGGAAGAAAAGCAATAGAGAAAGAAGGAGACGGATGTTACTGCCGTTGCTCAACACCCAGATTACTTCATCATTTAGCCAGGATATGAGAAACACACATTCAGTTTCTTTCTTTTGCTTGAGAATATTTGTGAATTTTCTAGGAATAAAATAAACGTGTCACCTGGTCACCACCAGGTTAGCTATTCTTTTTCCCAATCGGTGCATGCTCTGAATATCTATGAGTAATGGAATGGTCCCCATGGACTAAGAGTCTGACTGAAGTCTGAATGAGAAATGGGTTTGACAGAATTAATCAAGATACCCAGCCACTGCACTGGATCATCAACTAAATTTTTAGGGGATGTTGCAAGGTTTATGACCTTAGTTATTACAGTTTAGATAACCCATGTCAGGGCATAAAATCTAAGTAGATTTAGATTGATCTATGGGCCTGTTTTGTGAGATGCAGGGTTTTCTATGGGAGTGATGTGCTAGTAAAATCAAAAGAAAACATGCCTGCAGCCTTTCTTTTTACATCTTTCATGCAACCCTTCTTTTTGTAATAACCCATGAAAACATTCCACAATAAATCAAACTTTTTTTTTATCCATCTATGGAGAAACACAATCCCAAGGCACCTTCAATACCTTGGGAATAAAAGATACCATGTTTGTCATAGTTCTGTAGATCGTAGCACCATTGCTACTCCTTTATGTGTGTTTTTTTTTGTTCCTTTCTTTCTTTTCGAGGTTCATGTTTTGCTACATAGTGATGTCTGAGGAAAGTTACTGTTCTAATTTTGCTTCATATTTTTCCAGCTCATCTCCCTCATTGCCCTTTTCTGGGCCCTTCATGGGAGAAATTGTTTTTAAAAGATGATGCGTCAATTTAGGCAGAAGCAAGATAAGTTCATGTACAGTTTCAGGAAAATGTCTCTTATTTTTCTTTCAAATAATCATCAATATGAATTCAGCTCTGGTGTGCGAGTACTAACCAGTCAGTTTCTGGATATTTATTTATTTGTATTTTTTTTTCTTTTTCTTCTCTTTTAGGCATTAGTTATTGTTAAGATAAACATTGAAGAGCACAGGATATGGCTCTAATGTGCTACCATATTTTCCTACAGTAACAGAAGGATGGACGGTAGCATTTTGGTTAGATTCTCATCCTAAACAAATGTGTCCTTTATGGTCTATGCATTTTACGAAAAAATGAGGTCATTCTTTCTGGGTTTTAAATTGTTATGCTAGCATCTTCTATTACCTCATCAGCCCACTCCTTTCTCAAAATTAATTCCTGGGTTTTGATAATGAAACACAAGGGGGAAAAAGAGCCGAACAAACCTACTCTTTTGGAACTAGCTACACGTTAGATTCATGTAGTATGTTGGCAGTGATAAGGTCACACTTTAGGCATAATTATTCACTTGAAAAGCAGGTGAAGTTTTTTTGACTTTCCATAACATGAGAGTGGCCTCTTGTTTAATAAACCTGTGGTGATCTAAATTTGTACGTCATTTATCCTTTAAATCCTGTGGGTTCTTTGGTATCTTAGACTACCTGTTAAAAACAAAATATCCAAGAAGGCTGTTAGTTGATACCGTTTACCCTAAGTATCCAGGGACAGAAACTCAGAGAGGCAAGTCATGAGGAAACTGGGTGTAATCTCTTAGCCTTGCTGTAAATAGAAGTGGAAGATCCCAAAAGACATTTTTTTAAGAAAGAAAGAAAGAAAAAAAAAAAAATGGCAGCCCTCGAGAACATCAGAAAGGGAGTTTTAGTCAGCCTGTGCAGATGACTTGGCTTTGGTTGGTGTGCCCACACCACCCCCCTTTTTGGTTTTTTTTTGGTAAAGTCAGATGTCCCCAAAACTGCCAGGAATCGGTTTGAGTTAATTGGACTCATTTTGCTGTGTTCTTTCATGAATCCTTTACGGTTTAGCACAGGGATCCCTGTGAATGTCTGTGATAGTATTTTTTTTCTTTTTATACAGAACAACAGAATTATCAGTTGATACATCAATATTCTTCCCTAGAAGAGTACATATTGTGCTGTTCTCTTCTGTAAAAGTTAGGGCTTAATGGAACTTTTTTTCGTCTGATTTAACTACCTAACAATTATGGATCTGAAGTAAACTTTGTATGTGATTTCAATAAGGACTTGTTTTAGTCAATGCAAGCATTACTAATCCAAATAGTAACTTTACTAAGTACGCCTGTAGAAGTATCATTGATATTCCAAATAGAAATATAACATGGCATATGTCCCAAAATGCTGTGAATGAATATAAGAAGTTCCACATAAACATGAGGAGGAACTTCTTCACTTTGAGGGTGGCAGAGCACTGAAACAGGCTGCCCAGGCAGATGGTGGAGTCTCCTTCTCTAGAGACATTCAAAACCCACCTGGACAAGTTCCTTTGCAACCTGCTATAGGTAGACCTGCTCTGGCAGGGTGGTTGGACTAGATGATCTCCAGATCTTCCAACCCCATGTGATTCTGGTATAAACAACTAAAAAGGGATTTCCCCCCAGCAACGGTTGAACAGTGGTTTGCTGGAAAAGTGAGTGTGAAAGACCTTTATTTCTTAAGTGTATGCTATAACCTGATAATTACCATGCTTCAGAGCTTCACACACTGCAATGAAGTTGAAACATTTGCCAACTGCTTTAAGCAAATGAAAATTTTGATTCATACAGTGATAAATTTATTTTCAAATCAGTCTGGAAAACTTTGCTGTGAAGCAGATCCATGTGTTAAGATACAGAGAGTCTCTCTTGCCACACAATTCATTGTGCCACTGAGTAGATCAGTGAATTCTGTAGTATAATACAAATTTATATTTGTAACTACTTAAGATTTTTTTAAGTGTTATAATTATTCTTTTTCATGTTTGTACAATCTTTCTGTTACAGTTTTGACATCCTAGCTGAGCATAGTAGGAAGAATACAGAGCTTATCTATCGCTTTATGCTTGAAAAATCTGATTTTCATTTAAATGATTCACTGTTCTAACTTGCACGTATAATTACTGTAAGGCCATAATAACAGGTCAGAAAAAGCAATTCTTCTTGGATCAGGTGATAGTATTACCTAGCAAAGAGAGAATTCCCAGCAAAGATAAGTGTAGATATATTGTTAAGATTACAGAGCATGATTCTCTTGGTTCCTCCTCCTATCTTTAAAAATGATTGATACTTCATATTTTGTAAGCGTTGCTCTGGTGCCAATCTCTAGGAGATTCTAAAAGAAACCAGTTTTATACATTAACCTTCCTGAATAGTTTATGCGTTAAAAATTATAACAGTAAAGCGAAACCAGATGGACTGAGTAGAGTTGACAGCACCTTTCTGAGTGATGAAATTGCTATTGATTTATGACAAATGCCAGTAAAAGCAGGCAGGGACTGTTTTGTTGCTGTCAGATGAGAACTGAAAGTAGGCAGGTTTTGTTATCAATCATTTGTTGTCGGTGTAAGACAGTGGCAGGCTGTTATAATTGATTTGATAGCTCCGTCTGACTTGAGCTCTAGTGGCCACCGCAGATTGTGGCAATGCAGCAGTGCAAAGAATTGACATGAAAAGGAAGTGACATGACTCCTCAGAGGCAAAGTTGTATGATTTAAAAGGGGTACGTTTGTCAAAACATTTTATAAATCAGAACTTTCAGACTGAGATGCAATTTATTGATAGCATACAATTTTGAGGTTAGCCTGAAAATGGGTTTATCATATATTGTGGCATTAATTTAATAGATGTTTTATGACCTAAAAAGGATTTGTATGCGTAAAGTGCAAAAAGTCTTTTTCTTGCTTTTCTTTGCCTTGAACAGCATGATTTCATTCAGTTTAGACTTTTGGTGAAGCTGTTTCCCTGATACAGTTTCTGTCCCAGTTATGCCTTCTGTGACTGTAGAGTATCACTATGATACTCCGAAACTCTGTAATAGGCTGGGTTTTGTGTTTAAAAAGAAAAAAATAATTACGACTATTGGAGACCTAATAGGACTATGGGATAAGTCATTTGGGACTTAAGTCTGAGGTAACTTCAAATTATTCTGTACTGTGAAGTCCAGAAAACCTTAGATGTTTCTCTGTAAATTTTGATTCTTGGGCAGTTTTGAAATTTGAGGTTCCAGCTGAGTGAATCCACGAGAAGAAAGAGTTTCTGAAGAATTGGGGTCTAAAGTATTTGGACTTTGTACGTCCTGTTCATCATCTTATGGTTTACCTAGATGCAGTCACAGCAAGGTGTGATAGCAGAGGTGCAATACGCTCCTTCACATCACTGAGCAACTGCAATAAATCTAGAAATACTGTCTGAAAACCCTACACAACTCACTTATAGAAAACGATGCATTTGGTTACTCTACTTTTGTGCCACGTTTATATTAGAGAGTAACACTGTAAATGTAGTCAATTTAAGCTGTTAATAAAAAAAAAAAAACCCTGGAAGGTCTATTCCACAAGAAACAGGTCTGGAACTTGCAGAAGACAATCTGGGTTAATTAACTGCAACCTTTAAGATACCGTTCCAACACGCTGAAGTTCATGGGTTTTGACATAGGTGGAATACTGAAATATCAAAACTGCTTGTGTCAAAGGTGATTGTGCTTAATGATGTGTCTAAACTAGTGGTGCTTCTCTCTCCTTGTCTCACTATTTTATCTGCTACACTTCATCATTAATGCTGATCTCTTTATGCTTGTTTCCACAAGCAGTGGTTGTTTTTTTATATCCTGTGATTTGTTTAATACACTGAGTTCCCCAGTTAAGTAGAATGCTTGCTCATTATGGAGCTGGCACTTCTCTGAGGACTCTTACTGAGACTTAGAGCTAAAACTGGCTGCTCCACACTTACAGTATGCTCATTATGCTCTCAGTTTCTAACCCTTACCTCCCACCTTCCCCCAGAAGAAATTTAGAAGAATCACTTCAGTTATTAAACTGGTATTTCTCTCTGCCACTAATACACAATTTTTGTTTTCTGATTGCTGTTTTCAACTCTTTCTCCTCTTAACAAAATTTGACTAAGCTGCTAGAATACAACTGATACTGCAGCCTCTGACCTTAAGGGTACACGTTTTAGAAATTCCTCATCTTTCCTTCGATATTGTGACTGCTGTCCTTTGAGGACCTGAGCTATATAACAGTTATCGTTTCCAAACTCATTATTTATACTAAATATATTTGAAACCATTAAAAGGTAAAATCTAAATTTACATATCCTGTGAGCTAAATAAGGCATGACATTTGAGCTTAGTTACAGAAAGATACAATGAATAGCTTGTTTTCATCAATGTAATTTCACTATTTTGGCAACTACTGATTTTTCTTCGTGTACTTATTCAGTGACTCTCCTTCTGGTCACCTGCATTAGGCCATTAACATTTCGGAGAGCATTTCATTAACATTTACATAATATCTCATCAGACTGTTCTTTGACTTGATATAGCTCGAGACCAAATCACCTCTTAGATTTCCCAAGGTGCTTCTTGCTTCTGAAGCTGGTATGTCAAAAGCCCCGGGAACTTGCATGTTTTTCGATTAGAATATAATGATGGAACTGCTATTCAGGCAGAGCTTTGAAGGAAGTGCACCAAAAGACACCAAAGGCTCCCTATTTATCTTCCCAGTATATAAGAATATAAAAAAGAAGAAAATAATTATGTATGTAGTGAAAACTTGAAACTGATGGGTGAGCTCGATGACCTTAAAAACTTCAGAACCCTCTTGTATCCTCACTTCAGTGTCCTCTGAAAAAGTGCTTCTCTTCTTCATCTTCTTCCATCCTGCATTAAGAAACTTGGCTAAAACTGAGCGTGATTAGTTCCTTGAGCAAGAAGCAGATTGCCCTGTTTGCAGAAGGTTCAAATTCATCTGCTCTGCTGTGGTGGGCAGATGATAAACAGGCCACCTTCCTCACTGCTGGTATGATCTTTTCACAAAATGGACATTACTGCAGCCATGCAGTGAACTGTGAACAAAATTTTTACAGCTATTTTCTATATAATGCTGAGATAAATTGAATCACTTTAAGGTGTTTAAAAGTTGTCTAACACGTTGGTGGGGAGGGGAGCAAAGAAAGCTTTCAGTGTTTGCCTTTGTAACATTGTCCATGAATCTGTAGGTTAAGTTTTATTTCTTTCTTAAAATTTTTTGTTCGTTCTCTAGTTCTTAATTTTACTTCCCATTCACCTACCTTGAAGGGTAAGGCTGTGCTATATTGCAGTAGATCATATACTTACAGCTTAATACTTTGTGTTAGAAGTTTTCAGGGGACACATTTTAGCTTGAAATTTTAATTGTATGCATTTATACCTAATCTATGTATTCCATTTCTACTTTCTGTGGCTTTATTATTATATTTTTCATGGGTTTCTGTCCATTATTGCTTTGCAAAAGACCAATGCAAAAGAGAAAATTGGTAAGCTAAGAGAGGAAATAATGCAGAATGTTCCCTTATAGAAGGAAAATTATTTCCATTATTTTATTTCTTTGAATTGCAGTTGGGCAAATGTGATTTCTAAGTTGGCTGTGTCCTTTTTCTAAAGCAGTTGAAAACATTTAACCAGGTATTGATGCCAAACTAAATCCTACCAAGGTACTGAACAATCTCCATCACTCTATCTTCCTAAAACTTTATGATTTTTCCCTTTCACCATATTTTATTTTCTGTTTTCTTGAACAGAGACAAAAATATAAATCCTTTCCAGTCTTAGAATGCTATTTAAGATTCTGTGTTCTGAATCCTAAATCCTGCTATTTAAGATTCTGTGTTCTGAAGCCTAAAAATTGCAACACCTATCACGGTAGTTTTATATTAAGACATTATATTAATACAGCAATGGATTTTTACTCATCCGCTCATCAGTTGTATGCATGTGCACGTATGTGTGTATACTTATAATGTGTTAATACCTGCAGCACTTCAAAAAATATATTATTGCATTATAAATAGGCATATATCTCAAAATTTGCCCTAGCCATGCCAAATTTTCTGTGGTTTGATGCGGATCTGAATGAATATTTCAATTATATGACTGTAATATTAATTATCTGCTTCTGATTCAGTTTCAGTATGTTAATGTAATGCATGTTGTCTCTGTGAGAAGATACATCCCAAAGAAAAAGAGCTAGCTTTAGAAAAGTATCATAGGTTGTGGTAGCTAATACTGCTATGAGATTAATGTATATAATGTATATTTGTGTGTTGCTAGAAAAGGGTCTGAATGTGCTTTATGGATAGTAAAAAAAGAGATGAGGGCTGTTCCTCAGTAGGCTGATACTCGGGCACCTGATCTATAGATAATTTAATTTAAGAGTTCTATGCTAATTCATGGAAAATAGGAAAACCTAGCAGAAAGGGAGAATAATCATTCCCAGTCATTCTGTTGGTTATTCAAAGGAGTTAAAAAATAAACTGTCATTTTAGTTGTGACTGGTAATTCTAATCTAGGATGAGTAATCCTAAACTATGAATCGGTTACAGACATTTAAAGAATAACTGTTTGGGAAACTAAGCGGTGAAGGATAACAGTTGGGAAGGGCCTGATCTGTAGATCTGAATATCTGGGTGTAATTACAATTCTGATATTAAAGCCTTTACTACCAGCAAATGTTATGTGAATATTTGCTTATTGCATAGCTCAGCTGCTCATTCACTGAGTTACTTCTTCATAATTTCCATAGTCACCACTACAGAGCTTTACATTTTAGAAATCAAATGGAAGAGTTCGTTAAATATAGGAGTTAGAAGGAAATACAGTAGCCAGGAACAAAACTGCAGGGAGTGAAAAAAGGCAGAAGAGTTACCCTTGGCTCTGATAGAGCCTGACTGGCACATTTTATACTTTATTTTGCACATAAATACATTTTAAGATTATTCTGGTAACAGTTCTTACATGGTTTTGTTTACTTGCTTTTAAGTTCATTCCATCTTCTAATGTGCCTATAGGAATCATTTGCAAATTAAATTAATAAATTATTTTGTTCATGTTTTGCTCAAGTCAATTTGGAGTATTTATAAATTCTTAGAATGTCACTGTGTATGTCTGTTCTGCAATTACAAAAACAACACAAAAACAACAAAAAAACCCCACCAAAAACAAAACCACACAAAAAATACCATCTTTGATGCTCTAGGCAAAAGCAGAGAAATGCAAATGCTTCGACTTAGACTGCATTGACTATAAGGCTTAGTCACAAGTAGTTTGTATAGTTAGTATACTATAATATAGATCAAACTTAGTATAGTTTGATCATACTTTCACTAAGACACTGCAGTTCAACTCTGTTCTTATGCCCTTGTTTTGTATCTGTCCAACTTCACATTAAAAAAAAAAAGAGTTTTAAGTAAGAGTTGTTTAAGCAATTAAATTTAGGCTTGTCTCTCAGTTCTATTTATTCTCACTGTGGGATTTCTGTTAATGAATGCCAGATGGAAGTTTACTTTAAAATGCTTGTTCATAAGCATAATTTAACTGATAGCACATTGTCATCTTTTCATTGATATGTTAGCAAGAATTAAGTGAAATTTCATCTTCTGTGTGACAGGTAAACCAGAGTTGTTTGGGGTTTTTTTCAACACATCTATTTATTCCTCATTAGTGATCTTGTTGTATTACTGGATTTTCCTTCTTTCTGCAGAAGAAATAATAAATTCACTTTTTCTGATGCTGGGGAGCTCTTCTTCCGTTCACTAGACTTAAGAATGGTTAAAAAAAAATAGTTAAGAGTTTATTTAATCTATCTCTCACAGTTTGAGGATCCAGATACCATTCTTGATGGAGCTATGTAAGAAGGAATTAGACAAATACATCCACATTGGACAAAAAGAATATATTTGTTTCTTTTTTGCATATTCCTTTTTTTCTGCTTATTTCCATATATTCAAAAAAATATTACTGAACAGAATATCTTATTGTAGAAGACAGCATTGATCTTGGGAATGAGAAAGGGGCTTAGGTGGCCTTTTGAAGTGCCTTTATTGTCCTGTGTTTTCCTTGGTATTTTGTTGTCTGTAGACTAAACAGCGCAATATTTTTTTTCTGCCTTTTCTTGTATATTAGGTTTTTCAGACAGTCGTGATTTTTATTAGTCTCTTGATATCTAAAGGAAAAGTCAGCCTCTTTCTTGTAGTTCAGTGTGGCACTTGAGGCACAGACTCCGCTAAGTGGTGAATCGAAGACTTTTATTGTTTCACTTTTCCGACATATATAGTTTCTGTCTTTTGATCAGACAGATGGGTTACAAGTGGGTGTCCATACACCATTGTGAGCAATACAGTTGGCTACATTTAAATATTTATCCCGCCTAGCTCACAAAACAATACTATTTCGGTACACTGCTATCTGTTTCAAAACACACACACACATCAACATATAAGGACATTGTTTTCCTGATCTCAAGGCCTCCTTCCCATCAACATAAGAACACCTGCCGAGCTCTCACTCAGCAGCGCGCCTCCAACTTTCTCATTCCTACAGTTCGGAGCCTAAAAGTGGACAAAGAGCTGAAGGTGATGAGCAGGAGAACTAAAGCATGATTTCATATAGTTTAAAAGATGATGCTTCTGTTTATGGCTCCTAGAAACAGCCTGACGTTTTGACTTGTGTTGAGTGATTCCTTGACACTTCTCTCCTTTGTTATTATTACAGTCACGACTTTTTCATTCTTCCAGGTTTTTATAAATCAAATCTCTTTTAAAAATATTATCAAGTGTTGCTGCAATTTGCTTTGATTTTAACTAATGTCCTGGGTCTGATTTTATTCGACTCAGGTTTTCAGAGGTGATTCTTAGAAAATATTAGAGCTAGCTGTGCATGAGTGCTCTGTCACTGGTATTAATTATATTCAAAATATAATTCCAGTGAACACTGAAGTAAAAGAAGTCATTAAACATTTTGGCTTTGGTGGCCTCATCCCCTCAAAGCTTTCCTTCCCTTTTGAGTAATGAACGAAGTCTTTATTTGTCTCCTCCTCCTTATACTTATAGAGTGATGGGTTTTTTTCTTTCTTTCTTTGCTAGTTGTAGCTCATTCTGTGCTCTGATGCTTCTATTTTGTCCTTATACAATTACATTTCTCTTCGTGTATTCATCCTTACTAATTCTATCAATTACCATAGCTTGTGCTTAACCTTTCTGAATTTCACGTCATAGAAGGTGTTGTGAATTAATCAAGTTGATTTCTTACTACCTTTTCTGTACTTTCTCTACATTGTGATAATGGGATTTCATTACTTTTATATCACATTCTTAAAAATGTGCCAATATTTTTGAGCCTGCTTTTATCTTGGACTTCTTGCTATGGGAACTTTCTTCTAGGCAAAAAGTAATGTGGGCTGTGTTCATAAAACCTCTATTCATTTTTCCTTTTCTGAAGCTTTTTTTTTGAGAATATAAAATATTTCTAGCATTAATCTAAATTAAAATGTTGGTGTTCCAACCTATTTTTATTAATAAGTAGCACTAAGTAATAATATCGGTCTTAAAGATTGAGTAAAGTGCTATATCCAATTACTTCAAAAGGTTCTTTTTTAAGAAGAAAAATATAGTCTTCTGCAGAAAAACAGTTTTATTTTATTCCTTAATTACATCTAAGAAAAGATAATATATAGGTTGTTTGACACGGGTTCAAATTTCTGGAGTATTCTGGAATTGATAGAATTTCTGATCTCCCACGTTAAGTGGTTAAGATAGTAGCTGTTCACATTGATTTGGTTAGTCTTCAACTGGACCAGCACTGAAGATGGATAGTATACTTTTAAATTATTTTTGAAAGACTTAAAATAGCAAAAGTGGAAAAAAGATGCATTTTTAGTGGCATTTGGGAAAAGAAGAGCATTTTAGCTGACTTAAGTTTGAGACCAATTGATAGTTAATGATTAATGTGCACACCTAAAGACACTAAGCTCTCCTTCATTTTAACATATTATAAACCTATCTCCAGTGTGCTCCACAGCATATCAAATTCAACGTGTTTATTGAATACAGCGGAGACCTTCCCCATCCATATCTTTTTTTCTACCTTTCCACACTTAATGTCCTATGCATTCTAGAATATGTGTGGTATATTGATGGCAGAAGGCTGTTTGCCAGATATTTTTCTGAGCTATAAGTAAATCCTCTGATGCTCGAGAGTAAGTATAGCAATGCCAAACTGGTCTCAATATTAGTGCAAAGTATTGCAATCTATTATGCAATAACTGCACAATAATTTCATTCAAGACAAAGACCCTACCCTATGAGAGTTTGATTAATGAGCAGTTAACTAGCTTCACAGCTGCAGCAGATGACCACCGTTAGCACTGTGTTCACCTTCTCTGGATAGAAAAGAATTCTAGCATTCAAGAGAAAGTCTGTACATGGTGCCTTGTCCTGGTTTGAGGTAAAACAGAACTAATTTTCTATTCAGTAATTTTACTTTTCCAACTGGGCCTCTTCTAACTAACTAAGCTCTGAAATTAACAGCATATTGTTCAGAAAACTGTTCACTCTCAC